>JARKIC010000608.1:0-229191 GCA_029378375.1 Mycena olivaceomarginata
AGCCTGGTGCAAATATTAGCTTTGCTACGCTCAAGTAAAGCCGCGGCGCCGCTTACTGAGACCAAATTTTGCGTAGTGAATTCAAGACGGCGAAGCCGATGGTGAACCGCAAAATCTGGAGAGCAAAAATGAGGAGCACCGTGGCTGCTAGCGCGAAGCACTTACCTTGTGCTGGGTGGTAAAAGGCGAAGCCGATAACAGCACAAGGTGAATTTCACCACCATATATATACCTCCTCCGACTCGGCCTCCGCTAAAACAATAGCACCGAGTCAGAGATATGGCGATGAAACGGGGCGACGAGGTCAACTGACCCGGAAATAGGGGAGATGGCGGTGCCAAATAGAATGGACGCGGCGGAAGCCGCAAGTGCCGAGATGGCGGTGCCAAATAGAATGGACGCGGCAGAGCCGCTAGTGCCGAGATGGCAGTGCAAAATAGAATGGACGCGGCGGAGCCGCGAGTGCCGTATCCGATTGGCGCAGAGGCCTCCGGAAAATCTCCCTACCCTCGGAATCCAATTTTACTTCAATCTTTACCGTCGTCTTCGATTTGACGGCGGCGACCTTGCCGGGAATTGCGGAAATCTTAGCGTTGGGCTTTGCAGCCGCTCCCTTTGATGTCAATAGCATTGCTGCGGGCATGGTAGCAATCTTGGCTTTGGCCTTTGCAGCTGCTGCATTTGAAGGCTTTTTGGGTGCTGCGGGCATGGCGGCAATCTTCGCTTTGGGCTTTGCATCCACTCCCTGCGACGCCGATGGCTTTCTGGCTGCTGCGGGCTTGAGGGCAGATTTAGACCCGGGTGTGGAGTTCTGCATCAATGTTAGACAAATCACCATACATCGGTGCAACAGTTTCAGGTCAGTACGGACCTCTGGAGCGAGCTTGACGCAGCCGGAGGGCCCCTGGGTTAAAGTGGGAGTTGAGGATTGATCGCCGACTCGAGAGAGTGGGTCACACATACCTTGGGCTGGACAAAGACACCGTCTTCGACGCCGCTGGCAATGGCGCGGTTGAGCCACGAGACGTGTGCACGGGTGGAGTCGAGTTTGTACGTTTCTTTGGCGTACTTCTTGATCTCAGGACGGGACACTCCACGGCGTGTTTCACCTGTGGCAATGCACTCCTGAGCGAGCGGTCAGATAAAATCCGCCATAAAAATTGGCTCACGCACCCGTATAATATTTTTCCAGGAAGGATGCGCTGCAGTGGACTTGGATGAAGCAGTCTTGGCGACTGGCCCGGGGGGCCTGGTCACTCTCCTCGCTGCAGAGACTTTTATTTTTGACTTAGGAGTCGCAGCAACTGGGGATGCAGACGGGCTCCACGACATGTTGGTTGCAGTGGTTGAGAGAAGGTGGAGTGGGGGAGATGGGCCAGCCAATACTGAGCGTAAATATTCTCCGGGATTATATGGGGCTTACGGCCCCTACAGCCCCTACGATCTTACAAAAGGCCATGGGTACATCCCACTCTGCCGCACCTGGAGAATGTGAACACCTCGCCCGGTAAATCGACGGCCTTAAAGCCCCAGAACACCACGTTTGAGCCTCGCGGTCTTCCTTCCTCCAATTCCTTCCTCCAAAAAAAAGCACGCCCCTCAACATGCTTAGAATAGTCCTGGGAAACCAACATGTCATGGCTTCTTGCCAAAACCCCCGACGTTGGGATAAACTCTCCCCGATATCTCCCCAGGGCATCTTGGGATGGAACTAGGGCCAACGTTGAGAAACAAAAAAAATTGTGGATCTTCCAATTTAATCTTCTGACATTCCTTTGACCGTTTTCTGTGGGCTCAGTATCTGAAGATGCATAGAACGTTTTCACCACTCGCTTGCACCGTTTACAAGGTGTTCCCCTCCGTCAGCCACGAGCATCTCATTCACACGCTCCGCTCCAAACGCGTCCCGGCCGCCGTTGTCTCCCTCATTGCGTCCTTCCTGTCCGACCGCAGCACATCCCTACAGTTCGACGACTACTGTAGTATTTCGTTCAATTCTTATGTCACGCTTCACAGGACCCAAAATATAAGAAAATTTTCTTACCTGTCACGGGTCACCAAGGGCATATTAGAATGTGCCAAAGAGGTCACAAAATGGCTGAAAAATGCTCAAAAAAGCCCATTTTCGCTCCACGGCGCGGCGGTGATGTGTGGTGGTCGATGGCGCCAAGGGGTTCACACGAAATGCCGCTTTTGACGTGAGTGGGAACTAAGGCGGAAGTAAAGTACTCCTTCCATCTTCCCCTCATCCGTGGCTCTTCAAAAACGACGCCGGTTGGAGGAATTGACACAATTGAGTCCACATCCACATGTAAAACTACTACAGCCCCGGCACCTCCAAATCCTCATCTTTGTCGTTAGCGTGTCTCCAAAAATCTGTGTACTTCGCGTTTGCGCGGCGTGTGCGTTTGCCCGGCCCCTCTTTTTCTGGCTCACCAATGATTTCGACTGCCGCAACTTCCGCATCTGCGTCCTCAGCCTCACCAGACGAAACAAGACCAACCACGCCCTTCCCCTTCATTTCCGGTTTTTGGCGGTCTTTTTGGTGACGACGTGGTGGACAACCTCACGGGTAGGGATCTCTGAGTCATCCTCCACCATTTCTTCATCGTCGTGCGGCTCCAGGTCTTCCGCAACCTCGTCGTGGTCCCCGGGGCAGTAATCGCGAGTCGACTTATCGTTCCAGAGGACGGGGTTTTCGGTGCGTAGACGGATCAGGCGCTCGTTCGTCTCAAACGATGTCATGCAGTCGTATGACAGATTGAGGCCGCCGCGGATGAGACACCTCGACCACGCCTAGACGCGGGTGAGAGAGACTTCTTTTTGGTGGGACACACTTACCTTCAAGATCAACTCTTTATCCTGAATCGCATTGTATCCTTCCCAGAGCCATCCAACGCTCGCGTCACGAAGCACCGGCAGAGTCGTATCAAGATCAAGTGTCTCGCCGGCGCGCTGTTGTTTAATGAGGGTGTCGACGAGCCAAGAATGGTACGCAACTTTGACAGCATGCTTGAATGGACGGTTAAGCCCAACGTCTAGCGGCTGTCCGATACCCGTGCAGCCACCAGGAACGAAATCAATGAGGATCTCGGGGTGAGTCTCCCGCATCCAGTTTAGGAACTCGGCTGACCGATGAACGGACCAGACGTCAATGATCAAAAGGGCCCTCTGGGTAGGAGGCAGGCCAAGTCGAGCGCGCAGTGAATCCAGGTACGGGATGAGCACTTCTTCCACCCACTGCTTCATCGTTTTTTGATTCGACCAATGATTCCCAGGTTTCCCGGAGAACACGAAGCGGAACTTGGCCTGGTCGCATTCCCGGCGGCTTGTAGCAAACTCCGTCGGCGTACTACGTTCGGTTTTACCCTCGTAGACGCACTGGGTCGGAAGTCGATCACCTGTCGTAGATACGGCCAACATTGCCCTGAATGCACGCTTCTCTTCATTCCCGATTACGCCGACCTGCTTCGAGCCACGCGGCGCCCAAGTCATCCACGACCCAGGCAAGTACACGACACCTGTTTGGTCTGCGTTGATAATAAGTTCAGCAGGGATGCGATGCTCTTTGATAGTTCATGCCCAATGGAGGAATGTGGTCTCGCACTTCTCTTCAGCATCGGCAGGTAGTTTTTGTGCCGCCTTGGTCCCTTTTCGCATTGACCAAGCCATTGTTTTGTCAAGGAAGGAGCCATAGCTGTAAGATTTAGACTAATTTAGATGGACCTAGCCAAAGAAACCTACTATCTCAAGCAATGGACCTAGCCAACCACTTGGCTAGGGCCATCCAAGAGGCTATAGTGAGCCCTCAAGCAATAATGGAAAAAGAAATGACTTGAAACGGGTTTGAACCATGGTCCTTCAAGTGATATAAGATGAGGGATCAAGCATTGTTACCCACTAGACTAAGTGGCTGATGTAAAGTATTTTTGTTTCCCAGCTAGGGTAAGGCTAGCCTTACCCTACCTGGGACTGCTCATACCCAGACCTAGGGCAGGCAACCTGCCCTAGGTCTTCGATAGTTGTTTGGCACTATTTATTTTGTGTTTTGGTGTGTTTCAAACCCTAACCAACCTAACCCAAACCTAGCAAACCCTAACCAACCTAACTACCCTAACCTCCTAATCAAAAAATAATAATGTTCCCAGGGCCTAACCACCTAACCACTAACCCTAACTCTAACCACTAACCCTAACCAACCTAACCAGGCCCAGAGTACAGTTGTTAGTAGCATTCGAATTATAACAAACGAGGTACGAGTTGAAACTGTTATAGCGTCTGTTTATAAGAGACTACGTTCGAGTACCCTCATACACGAGAAAGAAGAGCCCCATGTACGGAACGATGCCCGCCAAGGCGGCGGGGAGACCGCGGAAGTATGGCCTGATCGGCTGCTGGCGGTGCTCGGCGTGGAGGGCGTGCAGTACAGCGGGGTAGCGCGCGGGGCGGGCGAGGCGAACCACTTGTACTGTTAGCGTTGGTGATGGTCGCGTTACGATACGCGGCGGCGAGCCGTGTGCGCAATGCCGTATAGATAGTGAGTTGTACGGCCTCCGGGGTAATTCTTCGCTGCAAAAGCGGAGGATGCGGACAACAAAATGATTTCATCCATTTTTCGCAGGGCGCCACCGTCAATGTGAATGGGTCGCGGGTTTTCCATGGTCGTCATTTCTATAATCCGATCATAGACAGCGCGCTGGGAATATGTAAATTTCAAACAGAATTGTGAAGGTAGATTTTCACCTGCTTGGGAGTCAACCCATCTTTGAATGAACACAGATTTGACGGATCTCCGCTCCAGCGCAAGCGTTCTGAATCGATTTCCTGCTGCCGTTCTATCGGCTCCGGGAGTCCAATGTCTGCTAAGGACTTGCCAAGACCTTGGAGAATACTCTGTAGTGTCAGTTAGACTTCGTATTTGATCAAGTCGGGGCTGGGAGAGGAAGTTGTTCGCAGCAGGTTGTCACGGATGTCAGCGGAAAGGCTTCCCTCGTGGGCTTCCCAAATCATCAGCGCAGGGCATCCTTCGACAGCTAAAAGAGCAAAGATCCAGCGCAGTTGCGCCGGTGGCGTGCCGAAGTTCAACAATTCTTCGAAAGCCATGATGCCCTCGTTGCGATTGTCAAATAATCCCATGGCGCGTGCAGCCTCCTGGTAAGTCCCGTAGACGAGACCGTCGATAGTTCGCATATCAATCCAGTCATGGGCACTTCGGTGAAGTGCCAGGAGGAAGGACGCGGAAGCCGCCGGAAGGATGATGGTCAGACATTGGTCGTGTCATACTCAGTGTCAACGTGTCAAAGGTGTCACGCCCTTCGCGTGCGTGATCTTGTATGAATTCTAGACGCGTCAATCTCGGCCGGATTGCCTGACTTTTTAGAGAAGATCGTAGCCAAGACCCTGGACTTTGATAGGGAAAATAGGTTCAGGCCAATATTGGCCGGATTAATGCACAATCGATGAGAAGGAAAGTGATTGATGGCCTGATCAGGCAGTGAGTTATACCAAATCACCTCCCCTTCAAGCACCAAGGGGTCTCAGCACCTGAAATTAATTCGCAAGACAGGGTTAGAGTATATAATGTATTTTCTACAAGAATTCCGACCTTGGAGGACGCTGGGGAGCTTTTAAAAAATGAATATCCAAGGATGTATCACTATCCAAGGAACCCTACTATACTGTAGCTCTTCGGCAATCTTAACGACCGAGAAAGTGTAAAGCCCAGTGTGTAAAGTGGTCTAGATCCTATCCTATCAACCTGACCGGCTTTGTGGTTCTTGGACGATCTACCGCCATGCGCATCCCCGTCTCCGTGACTGATTGCGGGGGCTGGACATTATGGAAGACCTGTTCACACGAGGTATCACCATGATCGACTTGGATAAGATCGTTTTCTTCAATACAATTGACCTGCTCATTGAGTTGTGCAAACTGGTCGAGCGAGATATGCACTACTTTTATACGCGGGTGAGTATCAAAGATTTAACGGAATTACAGTACTTGATAAATTCCTGGTGCCAGGATACTACAGGGGGAGCTCGCTGCTTATTCTGAGTTGCCAAATTTAAATTGGATTCTGAGTTTAGTTATTACTGCTGCACTGTGACCGCATCGGGGGCGATCGAGTACCTTTGCCCCGACTCCCGCCGGCCCCGTTTCCGCGGTGCGCTTGTTGTGCCAGCTTGAGCCCTTCGTTTGGCTGTGCAGCATCGCACCGGCGCCATCGCGCGTGGCCGCGCTGGCTTCGTTCCTTTTGCGCGCCTCTGCGATGGCTCCGTTCCGTTTGCAAGCCATTTATGCGTCGTCTTCGACGTCGTGACCCATGGCATTAATTCCTTCGTGTGATCTTGTTTTCCGTGCATTTTTTTTTCGCTGCGGGCCCCGTCGACCAACAATTACCATATTCAGCTCCCCCCAGGTGAGTGCTGCATGGCCAGCACCAGGATATTGCTAAAAGTCATTCAAAGAGAATCTTGACCATAATAATTCCTCCACTTTCCACAGGTAGACCATCCGTAAGTGATTCAATTTTTACAACCATTTAAACCGTTTGAAAATGGTTTGTAAACCGTTTGACACCTCAGGCAAACTAAACGGAAATGAAAAATGGTTAAAAACCGTTTGAAAACGTTTACAAACGGAAATGGTTGGAGCCTTATGATGGACTGTTGAGGTGACACAATGAGTTGATGTCCTGGTTGACGGGGAATTATGGTCAAGAGCAAGGAATTGCTGGAGTATGTACATACGAGAAACGAGAATCGAAAACGAAGCAATTGCATTGCCGGATGATCGCCGGGACAATGATCATTTGTCACATCTCGTCACGACATCTGATCCGCGCCGGTTTTGCGTCGCTTCGGCCGCCAATCACCCATCAACGCCGTGCCGTCATGCCAAGGCCGCGCCCGAAGTTCGGGCGGGATTCCAAGGGAATCCCTCCACAGGCTCCCGCTCCCACGCACCGTAGAGGAATTTTGGCCATAAATTTATTTAAAGTGACGTTCTATAAATACACACCCATTGCCGGAGGGTCTGGCCGGGGTAAGTAGGAGCGGCGTGAACTATAGGCCTCTGGAAACAAACTTCGGTTCTTAACGGTACAGGATGCCATTCAAACAAATTTGGCAAATAAAACATGTCCAAATGGCACTTCTCAGCACCCGCCGCGTCCCTGGTATGAGGCAAGCGCAGCGTGGGTATTAAATTGCATGTTGTGACCGCATTTGACTCTCACTCAGCTTCGGACTTCAATGCCTCGCAAAAGAAAGAGTGACAGCTCTTTGCGGTACAACAGGTGCGGCACCTTTTTTTTTTTTTTTGAACTTTCCACTAGAACAGTCACTGTGGGGTCAGTTTTTGTCAGAATCCCTTGGGAATAGGCGCGTTAGAATCGCGCTGCAAATCCGCAGGCGATCAAATACCGGCTTTTTTGATCTGATTACATAATGAAATTTCTTCCGAAAAAATATGGCTTTGAGCAGAAACGCTGTAGCACTGTGAGTACTGGCCCAATTCACCTAATTCCTGGATATGTTATGCATCTGTGTTGGGCTATGGGTCCTGATTGTTTATGGGTACAGTCGAACCCCTCTTAACCCATACCTCCCGGTTACACCCTCGAGGTATGGGTTATGAGGGTGTATGGGCTAGGAGAGGCCCATGAAATTAGCCGAAATTTTTTAATGTAATTTTTTTCTACGGTGTACATAGATATATTTTGGGTATATTTCGCTCCTGGCAATGCATTGCTCCAAGTCATTTTGGCGGGGACCAATGTGCTTAAATTGTTTGTCACTCTTTCGATATGCATTTCTGATATGCCAAACAGCGGTCCCTGCACAGTTCCGACTCGTGCACTATGTCGACTAATGGGTGAGATAGAACCAAATATGCAAGTAGGACGTACGTGCCATTGGGCTAACCATGGCTGGGATGTAAGCCACCCGCACTCCTGACTCTGGGCTCAGATGGATTGCCAAAGCGCTCGGGAAGGTGCAGAGGCAAGCCACCGCCTCATCACCGGCGCACTGCGCACGACGTCCTCCCCGTCCACATCCGTCTCAACCGTTCCGCGTTCAACGCTGGCGCGCGCCTCGTAACTCTCCCCCCCTCCAACCCGATTCACCACATCGTGCGCCGATGCAGACGGATTCCCCACTTCCACCGATAATACACGGACTCCGCACGACCCCCCGCAGCTCAACGGCGCCGCCGAAAGCCTCAACGGCACCATCGCCGAGCAGATGCGCGCCCTCCTACTCGCGAGCGGGCTCCCGAAGTCGTTTTGGGGCCTCGGCGTCATGTACGTCGTCTGGCTTCGCAACCGCACGCCGATGAAGAAGACCGCACCGAGATCACTGTACGAAGTCATGACGGGCGAAAGACCCGATCTGAGTCGCGCACGGAAATTCGGGTGTGCGGAGTCGAGGCGAAGTGGGTCGCATCAATATTACTTCCCCGCCAAGTACAACTCGCATCACAGTTTTCTCCCACATGTTCCCCGATTCTTCCCTCCCCATGTTCAGACTTCCCACCAGCTCCCCCACGAGACCCGACAAATGCAGTCTCTCAACGAGAACCCCCACAAAACGTCAAATTCTTGAAGAGGACAGCATCTTATCCAGTCCCAGTACAACTCGCATCGCGATCACCTCGCACGAGTCTCCCGGCATCTCCCTCCCCATGAAGCGTCATTTCAGACTTCCCACCGATTCCGCCACAACACCGCCCGGCATCCGCACTTTCGCAATTGCCGACGTATCGATTGTCACAGCGTCGGAATCAACTCCCCCCACAAGTGCGTCTCAAAGGCGCTCTACCGATTTTTCGTGCATCCAATCCCCACGCCAGCCTCAGTCAATTCATTACCCTGGCTTTGACGTGTTCGTGGATGCTGCCAGGACTGTCTGTCTGAACGCGCTGATGAACGAAGCCTTCGACGATCAAACCACGGATATACTGGCCGCTGGGTCCCATCAGGACGAGGAGAAGGAGAATATTGGATGAGGTATCCTCCGACCCGACTGGATACCCGGCAAACGGACGGAAATGTCGGCCGCAGCCGAACTCTTGTTCCACACTTCATCACGAAAAGGACAGCCGTATATTTGTTGGGAGCCACGAGAACAGGTCGTAGGGCGACGGGAGCTGTGGATCAAGATATGCAGACAAGTAAAAATGGGATTGAGGGTGCAGATGAGGGATTAAAAGTTGAATGAGAAAGAAAAGCTGCCATTTTTTCCTCTGAATGTATTACTCCCACATGCCGGAAGCTCTTATCGTAATGAAACAGTTTTGTACATCATTGTACCTCTAAGGCAAGGGCATGCAGGATGGTGTAAATTGACACGCGCTAAAAAGTAGTGCACAGTCATTTTATTATAGGAACCTACTCCTCATCACCGAAAGTAACCGGAAACTTCCGTTTGAGGCTCGAAATAACTAGTTTTCCAAGACCGGGTTTCTCAATACAGTCCGGGACAATCAAAGGCCGCAATTTTTATTACGGCTCGGATTTTTCATTTAATCAAAAAAAAACTGTGTTCAGATTCAGATTCAGAGGCAAATAATTGCGGTATTCCACATTGGTCTCGTCAAAATTACAATTTACGATGAATTTCACGTCTCTCAGGGTACTTTATCTCAACATTCCCGGCCACAGGCACAGCACATGAATAAAAAGAATCTATATGAAGTTTGATTAAACAATCTGCGTCTCAACGGAAAATCAGGTTTGATCCTTGATTGTTTAGTCATATAAAAGGGGACAGGGAAAGCCAGGGGCATTGGTGAGGTACGGAGGTTCTGTTTAATCAAGGGTTGTTAATCATGGATAATTACGGTTCATGTTCAAACATAAACATAAACATGAACAAAAACAGTGTTCACCAAGGCTCAAAGGTGAAAATGTGCCAACCATGGGACTCAAACGAGTGACCTCGCCAAAACTGAGGAAAGCGGAGAGAAAGCACCATAACCACTAGGCCATACAACCATTGCAAACTATCTACCAGCCTGGAATAAACCAGGTACTAATTAACATTTTGGACTTAGACTTTTTGCAACCAACTTACAACACAGACAAGAACTTTTTGCTCTCCACTTAATAACACTGGTACATCCAAATAAGTCCTGGGAGGATCATCGAGATCTTCATTTCACTGATGCAATTTCACTGTGATAAACTTATAGGTTAGAAAATAAATATTGGTCTCACAGTATTCAAAGTGTAGGAATTTGGACAATGATACAATTTAAACAATGCTCTAAAGGATAGGGACCTGGAGGATTCAAGAAACTGCAGGAGCCCTTTGGAATGTGCTGTTGAACACATTGCCCACTGTGCACAAACTGTTCATAGCTTTACTTTCATACAAGTGGGAGTATTCAAAGTGCAGGAACTTTAATTTTCTGCTCACTAGTAATACTGGTATGTTCAAATATTCAATAAGTTCTTGAGAAGATCATCATTAGATGTTAATACAGTGTGCAGACTTTCCTGTGCCTTGCTTAGGGAGATCCTGGACCCCGGATGGGTTCTTGTCCTCTCCTTCATGGAAAATCTCATGTTTTGCTTTTCACAACATTGACATGCCAACCAACCAGCCAAGCGCGAGCAAACCTAAAACAGGTGAGTAGCGCAAGGAAGGATGGTGGAGATTACAAGTGTGAAGTGTACAATCAAGCCCGGCTCCGTGACAGGTAACCATGCAGTCAAGTAGTAGGTGTAACTGATGAGCGGAATGCAAGAGCGAGAGCGGGGGCGAGAGCGAGAGTGAAGCAAAGACTTAGCGAGGGACTTTGGGGGGAATCTAAGTGTCGTATATTGCAGCATGGATCGTAACTTATACAGAAAACTAGGGGAGTACTAAGAAAGGAAGTTGGAAGGTAAATGAAACCTATTACAGATCAGGGGAGCAGAGAGTCCAAGAAATATAAACAGAAGAGGATAGAGAGGATGAAATCGAGAAAAGTGGGCAAATGCACTCGATAAATTGAGGCAAGGCAGTTCTGGGGGGGTTGAATCGAGGGTCGGAGCAAAGGAGATATAGTACAAATACTTGTCGGAAATGTATAAATGGAGCGGGAGCAAGGTGGGAGGATACACGAGAAGGCAAGATTAAGTTAATATGCAATCTGGAGTTTGATTGCAGGCAGTAATGTAAATAGAGTGGAAGAAAGACAGGAGCAAACATGGAAAGGTAAGATTAAAGTTGAAGTGAAGAAAGATAAATTATCGGCGGTGCTTGTTGATTTGAGATTGCGTTGAGATGCGATCTGAAAGCCGACTTTACGGGTTTAGCACACTACCATGCTTGTCATCTCCTCCTGACTGAAAAAGTGACCGTCCTCGGTCACTAGCCAGCAACGAGAACTCAACTCCAAAATTTTGTGGAAGATGAAAGGGCTCAGTAAATCATCATAGCCCGAACTCTGAAGAGCTGCGCAACCAGTGGCAAACACATATGCAGCTTGTGAAGGATTGAAAAATTGCGTGAGCTCCTCCCGACTGAAATTCTGACAGTAGGAGCCTAGGACTTGTCGTCCAAGGGTTGGGGATGCTTGGTGAGCTCAAATTTGAGCTCCTCGGGATCGGCCAAGGTGGACTGCTCAAGCTCGCGAAGGCGTTCCGTGTCGATATCAATAAAATCATGGAGTGGAGGGAGGGGAATGGAAATGCGAGCAAAATAAGGTATGACGCGGTAAGCTGTGATAGGCCGGTGGAATACTGATCCGTTAAGTTTACAGAGAACACATGCACCTCCTAGATTGCGGGAAATGACAATGAGGGGGCTGAGGTACCATTTCCACATCTTCTTACTGAGCAATTTTTCTATAGCCGTGTTTCACATGAGGACGAGATTCCCTCGTTCGAAATCATAGTCGCGAATCGTGGATGCGTGCTTATCTTCAAAACGGAGTGCTGCACGCAACTGTGCTTCATACATGTCAGAATGGAGCTGCAATAGCTGCTCCTGGCAATTCTGTAGCGCGATGGCACGGCGGGTGATGAGCTCGGTGGTGGATAGGACAGATTCGGGAGGAGGAAGAAGGTATGCCGCTTCTGATATGTCGAGAGGGAGGAGTGGATGAGTGCCCGTAACGGCGAAGTAGGGTGAGCAACCCATTCTTCTCCGGACCGTAATGCGATCTGACCAAAATACGGAATACATCGCAGTGTGCCAGCGACTCTGGTCGCCATCAACAGCCTTGAATAGGCTCTCGCGGACATCAAAATGCGGGCGTCATAACCTTGTGCCAGAATTCATCAGTCCACTCCACTGTCAAAATTCACTGCCTTAATTTTATCTGCCACTCCCTTCTGGCTCATACTTGGTTCCCATACTCACAGCATGGCAGATGTGCAAGGAGTAAGATCTGCCACACGAGAGATTGAGTAGACCAAACACAAGGTGACTGTTTAAAGTGTAGGACTCACCCCAAAGCAAGATAAATACCACAGCGGTTTATATACTAGGAGGGGGGGTGGTTCCAATAATCATCCAATCAAGTATCGGGCGGCCACAAGTAGAAACAGAGTTGAAGGAGTGTTGAACACAATGAATGGCGAGAATGGACACTAGAGACGAAAAGAATGTAGTGAGTGATGAAAATATTACATTCACATGTCCCTCTTAGTCTTCCATGCTAGCCTTTGTCCACATCCACATTTAGTCTTCGCCTTCACCCACCTTAAACATACTAGATCGGATTTTGGGATGCATTGGACTGACTCATACACCTGCACTTATACCTCCATTACTTAGACTCAGAGTCAGTGTGTCAGGCACTATGTACACATAGGCTAGTTGTATTTCAGACAACCTGAGCTGATATCTGAAATACCTCATGTATTAAGCAGATGGGTCATATCAGTATGCACCTGTTTATATTCACATGCCACTGCTGCGCAATTTTCAGAAACCCTCTGCCACTTTCCAGCTTTCCAAGGCTATTAACTAGTCAAACAGCATTTTTCAGTATCACTCTGTAGACCCAACTTTCTGGCTCAGTTCAACTGCATTTCAACCAAGAGAAGTCACCTTGAGGCATTACCTTTCTCACCAGCTCCGCAATTCTAGACCTTTGTTAGGCTGTGTGCCATGATGCACCTTCATGCAACTTCCACATCATTAGTTCTGCCCTCAAAAGCCAACTCAAAAGAGACTGCCTAATTTCGCTCCTCTTTCTCCCTCACCATCCCTGCCACAAAGTTCTGCAGTTCCAAAAGCCAAGGCCAAGGATCAACTCAAAGCCACCTGGCAGACATCAAGATCAACCTGGACTAAATATGCAAGACCCGTAGGACTTGAGGTTGATTTGTGCTACTTGATTTTTCCATCCTTTTCAAACCGGTGCCAACACAATCAAGGCTGGACAAGTGCTTTGGCCTCTGAGTCTGGGATCTTAGTATTCCCTTTTCTCTTTGAATTTGATTACAGTATAGTAGGGTTCCTTGGATACCCACTTTGATGTTTCTGATGCCAAGTCCGCAATGCAAAGAAATTAAATCTGGATTTAAGTTTGTACATACTAGAACTTATAATGAGCTATACTGCCTCGAAATTTCACAATTTAAGTGTGTAGAATGTAGCCAGATAAAAAAATTGATCTCAACGGCCGAACAGTCACACATCGGGTTCCTTGGATAGCGTGATGTCACACATCATCATTCTGCCCCATCGGCTCCTGTGGGTTGACTTTTGGCGGCTATTCCCGTAGCAGTCGGATTCAGGGCGGGATAGGTCGGATTTGCGCGGGAGACCGGACAGCGGCGCGGCTGGGCGCGGACAGAAGAAGGACGATCACTTGTCAACAAATGTATCACGTGCCCACAAAGGTGTCACGTCTTTTGTGTGCGCGATCTCATTTTAGATGCATCAATCTCGGCCGGATTGCCCGATTTTTTAGAGGAGATTGCAGCCAAGAAGTTTGACCTTAATAAGGGAAATAGTTCAGGTCAATAGTGGCCCAATTAATGGACAATCAACGAGAAGGAAAGTGATTGATGACCTGATTAGGCAATGAATTAGACCAAACGACCTTCTCTTCCAGCACCGACGCGTCTATGCGCTTGAAATTAATTCAGAACACGAGGCTTCGATATAGGATGTATTTCGTAACAAAATTTTAACCTGGGATGACGCTCGGGAGTTTTAAAAAAAATAATACCCAAGGATGTCTCACTATCCAAGGAACCCTACTATACTGTATGTACCCCTCAATTCAATCAGACTTCGTCTGAGGAACTTGTGCAGTGGTTTCAGCACCTTAGAAGTCAAAGCTAAGGTAAGTTTATTCACCTTCCTCTTTGTTGTGTATTGGAACCGGTTCACTCTCAAGTCGACGGAGTTGAATACATTGATTGCTTTCTGCATGCTGGTTGGATGGTGCTTGTCTGCCATGCTGCATAATATAGCCATATGAGGATCCAGCTTCGGATGGACAGAAGGCTCAATTTCATAAAAAGGGTGATGTAACATTGTTTTTTTTTTCTGTTCCCGTTTTTGCAAGCCAGAGCAGAGCAATGGCATATCTTGCTTATAGTATGGAATTGTGTTTTATGTGAACCAAAACTAAGCCAATTCAGATGGTTTTCATTTAAGTTGAATATTTTCCTAATCTGATACTCTGCTTCAGAATTATATCTGGTGCGTGTACTGAACTGGCATCTGATTCAGCTCGGCATTCCCTAATTCAATCCTTTTGGTTTGAAATTGCACCTCAAGTACACCAAAACTTAACAGAGAAGTCCACACTCGGGGAACCGGAATCTAGCAGTGTTTGGTAGATAATGGTGCTATCAGACAATGGGAAGGAGCTAGAGAGTGGGCAGAATTTGAGAAAAGTACTGTTCACAGCATGTCATGCTGTAGCATAGTATAGAGATTGAACACAATTTGGTAAGGCCCACAACAGCTTCTGGAGTGCTGTTCAGATCACAGTTGCACTCTCCTACCCAACAAAATTCTTGGGAACTGTGTGATGATCAGCAATCAATTGTCACAGGGAGGCTGAGCAGCCACTTGTATGAAAGTAAAGCTATGAACAGTTTGTGCACAGTGGGCAATGTGTTCAACAGCACATTCCAAAGGGCTCCTGCAGTTTCTTGAATCCTCCAGGTCCCTATCCTTTAGAGCATTGTTTAAATTGTATCATTGTCCAAATTCCTACACTTTGAATACTGTGAGACCAATATTTATTTTCTAACCTATAAGTTTATCACAGTGAAATTGCATCAGTGAAATGAAGATCTCGATGATCCTCCCAGGACTTATTTGGATGTACCAGTGTTATTAAGTGGAGAGCAAAAAAGTTCTTGTCTGTGTTGTAAGTTGGTTGCAAAAAGTCTAAGTCCAAAATGTTAATTAGTACCTGGTTTATTCCAGGCTGGTAGATAGTTTGCAATGGTTGTATGGCCTAGTGGTTATGGTGCTTTCTCTCCGCTTTCCTCAGTTTTGGCGAGGTCACTCGTTTGAGTCCCATGGTTGGCACATTTTCACCTTTGAGCCTTGGTGAACACTGTTTTTGTTCATGTTTATGTTTATGTTTGAACATGAACCGTAATTATCCATGATTAACAACCCTTGATTAAACAGAACCTCCGTACCTCACCAATGCCCCTGGCCTTCCCTGTCCCCTTTCATATGACTAAACAATCAAGGATCAAACCTGATTTTCCGTTGAGATGCAGATTGTTTAATCAAACTTCATATGGTTACTGGAATAAATGTGAAAAATACTCATATTTCTCTCTTGAGGCCTGTTCTGATGGTAGGACAAGGGCATTCGGGCTCATCAAGAAAGATATTCTGGGGAGTCCATGGTGTAGTTGACTCTGGAAGCGAAGGTAAAGACGGGGAGAAGGTAATTCATCTACCAACTCATGCAGGTTTATAGGCCATTCTCCTCCCACCATATTGGTTGAGGCGAATGGCTCAAATGCAATAGGCGTTAGAGTCAAAATGTCCTGACTCCAAGGCCAACTGCCCTGTGAGTTTTGCCAATGAGCCTGCGCCTTATTATGCGGCGGGGCATTGGCAATTGTGGATTTCGAATCTTCCGCGGCTGGGTTCTGTAATAATCGGGCTGGGAATAGAATGCCTGAGGGCCACTCATTAGCCACGAGGGGGCCGCGCGGCCTTGTACATCTGCACGCAGTATGAGGCACCGAAAAGATCAATTTATAAGGAACGTACACGAAGGACCGTTAACAAATCACCGAGTATCTTCCACTCCTGCTCATCTAGCTCAAATTTACAAAGCTTTAGAGATTTTTCAGCCGTAATTGCATCCACAGCTCGACGGTACTTGACTGAAAACAGAAACATGTCGAATGCGCTGTTCCAGCAAGTTCTCACATCCCGAGGAATGAGTCGCTCCGGCAGTTTGTCTCCGCCTCGGCGCCTCCTGCCGACGACGACACCGACAACGACAACATGCCCGAACTAATGGCGGTTTCTGACTCGGGCTCAGATGGAGACAACGACGGCAAGGAACAGACTGATGTTCTCGTGGATCTTGATGATGACGCACGTGCAAGACTTGTGGCCAACACTGAGAAAATCAAGAAAACTCTCTCGAAAGATTGTCAATTTCTCGTTCATCTCTCGTTCGTGTTTGATGCAAAATCTACAGATTCGTGAACTCAGCTTCGCAATTATACACTCGACGAGCAGCACATTGAAAGAAATGGAACCGAAGGGCAAAGAGACGAAAAAGATACATCACTCACCCTTCCATTGAGTAATTTGATGAAGACACTGGCCGGTCGTGGATTCGTTCCACGCTAGGAGGTATCTATGTTAGTTACAGAGGCAATTGAGGAATGATTCAGAGTGGAGGACGCACGGTGCGGAGGACCTAAGTGATACGGGGGAAAGATGATGGGGGTGAGAATGAGAGAAAGAGGGCGACGGAGAACCTTCCTTTTGAACGGAAATTGAGCGCTGATCGGCGAGGTTGAAAATAAATTGTGGAGCGGCCAGTTCCGTGGACCGAAGCTAAATTGGAGAACCCCGAAAATTAAACGGGAATTGCATGCACATACGGCAAGCGGCGGCAGAGAGTGGGAAAAATGGAAGGTTGCAAACAGGTGCAATGTGATACGAGGCATCTGCGTAAGAGCGGAGGAGACGACGGGAATGGCCGGGGAAAGACGCGGGGTGATTAGCGGGACGCCTTTCTTTTGAGTATGTACAAGTCGTGCCGCCGCTTCGCTCCGGCAACCGAAGGCGAACGGACAATGGTGGATACATTACATGTAAGAAATACAATGCTGGAACGAAAAACAATGTGAATGGAGAATTACCGGCGCCCGAAATGTGAACCTTGGATGAATCTTTTCCAGGGAATTAGTTGCGAAAAGAAAATATGTAACCCACACGTACGTACTGGCAATTCACCTCAAACGCCGGAAAATCCTCTTCCATGACGGGCAAAATCAGGCCGTGAATTGTGCGAACACCTAAGCAAGAAGGGTCCGGGAGCAAAGCAGAAAATGGAAATCCGTGAGTAGTCGAGTCGGTGAAAAGCAGCCTGAACATGAGCATTTCCAAGGAGTGGTAGCGATGGGATCGATCTAGAGAATTCTCGGCCAATATATTGTGCCTCCGAGGATGTTCAACACGAATAACCGACGCCAGGAGAGGAGCGAGGCAAGATGGGCAATTTTTCAATCCATTTTACATAGCATCCGGTGAGATAGCATCGACCCAAGAGCACCAGGATGCGCCGTAAATCCAGAAAGAAGGAATTCGTTTGTGCCTGTGGAGCGAATTGAATAAATTGTTGTCCAGGATGCTTGCGTGTAGATTGGGGATTACTGGGTGAGCAAAGGTTTTGCATAATGTGTTCGTATCTGATACATCATGACATCAGATCGGCCCCAACTCGGCGAGTCGCCAGATCCTTGAATCTGATGTATGAGAGCTCTTAATAGATCCGGCAAGCTGCTAATGCATTCGCAGATGTTCTGATCCCTCTCCACATTTTTGATAAAATACCGGAACATAAATAACCATATTGCTCGAATCAGTGGAACTTCATCCTCATGAGCTACTTGCAGACACATGTCCGTGTTTTATTGTTACTGATCATGTATACATGTCAAGGTCCCCATAAAACACAAGCCTAGCACATCAAACATGACAGTTGTGTCATACACCGGTGTTCCAACACCGCAAATCGTTCCAAAAACAATTGACTTCCGTTTATGGATTTCGGCTTGAGATCCCATCAGTGTTCCAATCGCTGTATACCTTTTCAACCACATCGGATAGCAGTGTAATTTTGTACCTGGCCCCGAAGCGGTGAATATTTCCAGGCCTCTCCGGGGTGGTGAATATTTCTGATGAACATCATCAGTGAATTTTCGCCGAAGCGGTGAATTTTTTTCTCACAACCTGACCACAATTATGCCCCAGTATTACCCCCACAACGTTCCACCGTCTAATTTGCTCCATTCACAGCCCTGAAACCAGCATTATTTCACTGCTTTTGTTCTCACCTCTTACTTGCCGGCAAGTTCCATCTTTGGTGTTACTGATGGGTTTGAAGCGCAAGGGTACAACGAGATGGACTCAAATCTCCTAGCAGGCTTGGTCACCTCCACTTCAACACCACCAGACCATATCTCAAAATGTTGGGTATGTTATCTGCCAAAAATTTTGCGGACCATCCAAAAGTTTTGCGGGCGTGTTACGGTATATTTTGCAGGATGTTCGACAAGTACAACTGCAGCGACTTCGACTTTCTACCTCTGTTAAATATTCACTGCGAGCTTCTATCCATCGAAAATTCAAAATATGATATGAATTTGATTTTTAAACATCAGTGCAGTGTATTCAATCTGTGCAGTTCCGCAGATACAGTTGTACAGTGATGTGAATCATCATAAGTGTACTGAGTCCTGCGCAAAGAAATTTAAAGCCGGATGAACCAAGTTCATGACCAATACTGAGGGGATGGTATCCGATTCTTGTCAGTGATTTATCTGAAAGGGGTTGAGTGGAATCGACCTTTCTCGATGAGTTTCGGGGATGCAAGCCCAATTAGCCAGGGTGCTCGGATTGCCGTGCATGTTGGGCACGCTTTGACGAGTTTTTCACTCAGTTGATGCAAAGTACTTCAGAAGAGTATCTAAATGTTCCGTCAGCAAGCTTTTCGAAATAAAAATTGACCTTTGGAGCCATGGTTTTCAGACATGTGGATATTTGCACTTTCAGAGCACAGGACGAAGCCAATGAATACATGGTGAGTCAGTGAGTATGGAATGAGGGCGATATTCACCAGGGATAGATGCCAGGAGTTGTTGTGATAACGAGAACGAGCCCAGCACGCATCTGAGTGAAAAAGTCAGATGGCAGCCCAATATGCAAAGCCCAAATCCCAAAGATCCATAAATTTGATAATCAGAGCTCAGAAGTGAATAGACGGAGTTCATATCAGTACTTCTCCAGATCTGCGAAGAACTTCGAGTCGACTTGAATTTTCTTGAGATGAAAAACCCGCTCAAATCCTGAGATCAGAGGACCCAAAAGCTTTGCATTGAGGGAGCTGAAAGTGGGTAGTAGAGGCAAAGCTTGAATGAGAAGACAGCCATGAGGTAGCGATCCCAGGATTCCCACAGAACATTGACGGAACCAAGGGAGAACGCGCGGCAAGAGCCGTGATGGGGCGCGACGATGTGTTATTTGCGCTTGTTGCCAGGAAACTTTGAGTTTTGCCGCCATGCCGCTCGAAAAACACCTTTTATGGGTTGCGCTAATCCGCGATCAGCACGAGATGAGCACAGCTTTGGCGGCGAAATCCCAAATTTACCGCCCAAAACGGCAATTTCACACGAATTGTTGGCCGGTATTCGCGCAGGTTCAAAATATGCACAGAGCCCACAAATCAGCGGGCTTTTGGCATGGCGGTGAAGATAATAAAATACAGAAAGCTCTGGAAACCAAATTACAGAACGAAGGGGAAATCTCTCCTCTCCTTCTCTTCTCTCTTTCCCTTTTTTCCTTTTTGGGATTTTATTTTCCCCTCTTTTGGATGCCCACAACACCGCTATCTGGCTGGATTCGAGACTACGGGATTGCCCTAGTAGCCTACGGACCGCGGTCGAAATGGTAATCGGCCACGTGATGCATGCGAGCCAAAAGGCGATGACGTAAGACAGTTGTCCTTGTTTTGAGTCTTGACTCAATTTTGACCCATGTTTTGTGACCAACCATGCGGGCCCTCCATCTCTCGTTGGCTCTGGTGTTCTTCACTAGTTCTTGCGACGCCCTCCCAATCACGACAACCAACTTCGCCGCCCCTTCTGTGGCAGCTTTCTTCGCCGTTCTTGTTGCACTTCTCTTGCTCCTCGTCTTGGTGAAAGGCATCTATGTTCACAAGTCGCGTCGCATGATTCAGGCGCAGCAGCATTCTACCCTGACACACAGCGTCCCCCGGACTAAGGACACAGCAGCTTTCCTCGTCGGTTTTCTTGGTGACCCCACCGTCGAGATCCAAAGCGCGCTTAGGAAGGCAGAATGGACGGAAAACCAGCGATCTTCCGTCACATATCGAATTCATACCGAATCTAGGCGTCACGGGCTTGAGTATCCCGCGGTGCTCGAAATCCGCGGCCGTTTTCGTAACCGCTCAGTCCCAAATAAGCAGCTCGTACTGCCGGAATCACATTCCTTCAAACTGCCTTCCTTTCCTGACAAAGTCCGCATCAATTCCTCTGCCCGCCGGTTTTCCCTTCCAACCATCGCACACGATTCTAAGCGCCGACGGCATTCCAGTTTCAAAAGTGCACGAAGTCGGCGATCCGTTACCTTCACGTCAGGCAGCCACCCCTCGCATAGGACCGCCGATCCATCCCCTGGTCGAGATGCATCCCTTCCCCTCTCTCCTCAACTTTCGGAAGTTTCGGCAACTTACGCCGCCCCTTCTTCCGTGCCTGCATCTGGCCCATTCAGCCCCAGACTTGTTCGCTCGTTTATCCCACCTCTTCCGCCTTTGCGCTTCGCACACTCGCCACCGAGTAATACCGAGCGCAAACTTTCGCATCCCAGAAACGATGAGATCGCTGCACCACCGCAGACAGACCCCAAACAACAGGGCGACCAGGTAGTTCCAACCACAGACATCGATTGCATCAAGTTGGAACGTACCTCGGGCCAAGCGCTCTCCCCTACCTTGTCGTCCTTTCCACCTCCGCCCCCAGTGGCCGGTATCCTGAAACCGAAGCTCAGAGTTCGTACTCGACGCAGCCCAGCGATAGGTCCTATCGGGCCTTCTCCTGTTCGTAAAATGATCCTTCTTGAGGCACTCAATAGCGAGTTATCTTCGTATGCGCCGAACAGATTCAACCAGTCACCACGCAGTCTTGGATCTCGTGGTGGTGTACTTCGGGTTAGCGATGTTGGAAGCAATTCGGAGACACATCAGGATGCTTCGAGGGGGAAAAGGCGACAGAGCAGTGTTTCCTCAATTCACACCTCCAAACTCGACGACGACAACAACCCAGACGTCTTACTTGGTATTATTCGAGAGCCGGTAGAGGAGACCAGCGAATGTCATCAGCGCACCGTATCCATAAACCAGAGTCCGCCTCAGGATTCCGGTTTCATGCCGAGCAGGAGCGCTCGCGATGGCTTTGCTGAAACGGAGGTCACAAACAGCGGGTGCGACGGTGAATCTGCGGAAGTGGAGCTCCAGTTGCTCGGTCTCGACATCTCTACAAGTGAATCATTTGACGGTGTTGGGACGTCCAAGCCCGAAGACGCCGCCAATCTAGTATCATTTTGGGACGACGGGGAGCGGTATGAATTCTATGTCAAGAGTATTTTCCTCCGATACTCATCTGCTGCCCAGGAGCAGCGAGGTTGTCTGATTGGCGTGGTAACAGTCCCGAGGAGTATTCATTCTAGATTATTATTAGACAGGTTACACAGCCGATCTGCTCATATCTCGGATAGTTCTGCACGGATTGAGATGAAACATAGCTAGATAATTCGTAGTAATTGATGCGCAATTAGTGATAGAAACAAATTCAAAAAAAATATCATATTTTTGCATACTCCAGCATTGAGGCTTTTCGGGGAGTAAATTCGACCTAGTGCATTCAGATCTTGTCCAAAGGAGCTAAATCTCTAGGACTGGGTACTTCAATACCTATAAAGCAAACTCATAGAGGCAGATATCTAAATATTTACATTGCTCTCTTCTGTTTTTGTGCGCGGTTCTTGGTGCATGATATTTTGCTCTTCCCGTGTTGAGAAGCGAAGTATTCATATTTCTGGCTCTATCACCTTACTTGATGCATACAGAAGTACCTAGACCCAAAAAATCAGCTCCTTCTGACAAGAACTGGACCCACTAGTCTGAATTTTTGTCCAGCAGAGCTTCAAGAGCCAGGAGATGCAAAATATGATATTCCTTTGAGTTTCTTTCTATCACTAATAGCGCTTGAATTAGTACAAATTATCTAGCTAAGTTTCATCTCAATCCGTGCAGAACTCACTGAGATATGGGCAAATTTTCCCAAAACGGTAATTTTTCTGTTCGCGCCTTCCTTGGCGCCTTCGGTACTGCAATTAGCTGTAAAAACGAGAATTATGTAAACATAATTTCTCTGCACGGATCAAGCTGTACTTGATATTTTCTGTATTGGCAGTTCTGAATATTTTGCTTTGTCCTCGTTCAGAAGTGGAATGGGTACAGATTTCTCAGTGAAATCAACTTCGTCGGCATGGAATGAGTGCTTTGAGACCCGCAGAAAGTTTAACCACGGGCGGATCAACTTGTGGAATATTTTTGTGCATTCGGGCAGTGTTCTGACTCCGCAAGAGTATTTTGCTTGTTCCTGGTTCAAAAGTCGAATGGGTATGGATTTCTCATTGGAATTAAGTTTGTGGACACACGTCAGTGGTATTGATGACTCGACTATGGTCGCCAAAATGGTTGTAATGAAAATAGTTTGAAATTTTGCTATGGTGCGCATCAACAGCTGCCACCAAAAATTAGGGGCCAATTGGCCGAAGAATTTTTTTTAGCGTGCCAGCTTTCTTTCATTTTTTCACCCGCATGTGGCCAAATCCACCCAGAAATATTTTTTCAGCTCACTCAGTCTTGATTTAACTTGAAATCCCTCTGGCAGATCTGTGTGCACACTCAAAAGAAACACTTTTGCTGGAGGGATAGTAAAACTGGGCCACAAAATTTCAAGCATGAAGTAGTGGCAGCTAGGTGTTGCGCATCATATATCGTGTGGTTGAGTTTTGAAAAAAAAACTGGGTTTTTTTTTGTCAGGCAACGATGCAAGTAAAGAGCCAAACCATCGAAAACCTCATGAAATTCATGAAAATTTTTTAGCAAACTTCTAATTGATGTGATTTGGCCAATAGCCCACGAGGCCGGCAATTCATTTTTGCCGGTGTCTCAATCCTTATAAAATTACACCTGTCTGAAGCCTTTTGTCGGATATGATTTCAGAAACTGAGTCAGTTGTCACAAAACCACTGCCGGTGCATGTATTATTCTGCCGCTCTGAGTGTGGACCAAATTCGAGCAAGACAATAAGTATGAGAATCTTTGTCTTTGTCAGCAGTCAAGTTCAGAATTTTCTCCCCAGCCCATCTTTCAAAGCAAGGGTGGAATTGATGAAGTTGCAAGTAAATTCAAATCACTGGCGCCTGTTTGGCGCTTGAATTAGCACCTCAGAAATTTAACGCTGATACTTGGCATTGTACACTTTTATAGGCGCGCACACGCGCTTCCACTACGTCGACTTTGGTTAAATCATTGGCGCCGGTTTGGCGCTTGAATTTGCGGAGTTTGGCCTCGTGTACACTTTTATAGGAGGGATGTTGCTTGTATTTTGTCCTTTAATTGTGATTCTTGTGTCGTCACTGTAGAGAGTTTTCGCAGTCAGACCGACTGCGTCGAAACCCTCGATCTGAGCGTGATCAAACAGTCAGATCAACTGCAAGTATGCCCTTGACCCAACTGCTAGTCCACACTCAATCCAACTGCATTTTGGCCATTTTGGCACTTGGATTGAGTGTGTTGAGCAGTCGGTTTGAGGGCTTTCAGGCAGTTGATTTGACTGCATATAAAACATAATTTACATTGAAGCCAGAATTATATTATTAGCAACATATGGACTGACAATGTACAATCAAGCCAATGAGCAGCACACCGTAGCTACTGTAAACAATAGCCCACCAGGGCCAGTAAGGTGATGGCTCGCCGGAGCCGTTCACAGACCCGCCGGAGCCTATAAAGTAACAGCTCGCCGGAGCTGAGAGCAAAAGCCCGCCGGGGCCAGCAATATGATAGCTCGCCGGAGCCATACACAAGATTCGGGCTAGCAGCGTGATAGCTCGCCGGAGCTATACACAAGCCCACCTGGACCAGTAAAGTGATAGCTCGCCGGAGCCATACACTAGTTCGGGCTAGCAGCGTGATAGCTCGCCGGAGCTATACACAAGCCCACCTGGACCAGTAAAGTGAAGGCTCGCCGGAGCCATACACTAGTTCGGGCTAGCAGCGTGATAGCTCGCCGGAGCCATACACAAGCGTTTGAGGCTCGCCGGAGCCGTTAAAAACAGAAGCCTGCCGGGGCTGATACAGCATCAGGAATACTCGCCTGTTGACAGAGCATCTGATTTATGACCCGGGACGACTGGTGCGAGAGTCTTTTTCGGAAGAGACTGGGTGGCGGCAGCAGCAGCTCTCACACGCTCAATTTCAGTCGGGTCCGAGTACATGACCTGCGGACCAGTGGTAATGTTCATGTTATTCAACTGAGCTATTTGAGCCTGGAGCTGTGCCACTTGATCTGCCAAAGCCCTAGTCTCGCGCGAAGCAGACGACGATGGCTGAGATGGGTTGCTCGCTACGGGGTTTAGCAAGCTGTTGATATCAATCCTCGAAGAAGTGGGGGCTGCATTTGCAGAGAGAGTCGCTGAAGAAGAAGCAGAGTGGGCGGGGATACCGCCGCGTCCGAAATTAAGGCCAAGATGCTGATAAGACATGGATGTCGGGACTGTGCTGTGGTGAGACTGTCGTCGTCTGAAGACAAAGGCAATGACTCAGTAATCACCTGACGCTCGGATGGAAGGTGACGCCGATCCGTACGGCTCGGCATCTTCACCAACTCTGTCTGAAGCCATATCTCCATATGGTTACATTGGGCAGCTGACATCTGTTATCCATCAACCGGCATGAAGCAATCATTATATTAAGCTCCGCCTGATGTCAAGGGATGACCCGAACCGATTTGATGGCCGCCATAGAATGTGCCGTTGATGCCAACAACTGCATGTGAAAGCGATCGTTATCGCTGAATGCCGAGTTATTGCCGACTGAATATTACACAAACAGACTCCGGCTCAATTTTATAGAGATAGTAAAGATTATTTTCACAACACGACCTACAAAAGATGAAGTAAAGGCCGTTCAAGCTGAGCTGATTTTTGAGCACCGCTTTACGACGTGTACTCTCGTTCAATAAATCTCCAAATATTGAGGCATAGAAAACTCGAGAAAATCGTAGGTCCTCACTTGATGCTAAGCAATCCATTCAGTGCGCACGACGGTATGTGATCAACTTGTCAAGGCAAAAATTTTGATCAAATTTCAGGGTGATCTCGTATTGAGATATCCGCTGTGCGTATCACTTAACTTTCGCAGTAAAAGGTGTTTCTATATAGCCTCTGTATGTGTATGAATATTCTCTGATTTATACAGGGCCCCCAGGCTACGGTACGAAGGAAAACATGCCTGGTAGCACAGCCACGTAATTGCGTAATCAGTCGGTGTCTTCCCAAGAGGGGCGTGATTGCTACAAGACTAGAGCCACCGTTGCCCCCAGCATAAATAGTAACCCAAAAACCTAAAGAAGAACGTTATCGAATGGGGGGCAGTGCAAGTGCAAGTGCAGGCCGTACCTATACCACATGAAATATTCCATTGCTCACAACTTCTTGCTCACCAGATACTGTACCATTTAATTCAATTCGTATGTCACAGGTCACAGGCCTCAAAATTCAAGATTTTTTTCGTTACGGGTCACAGGTCACCCACGGCCGGTCCGAATCACGAACACCGGTCCCAGGAGTTATCCCGGCATACAAGCAAGCTAAGTAGTACATGCCTTCGCCCCTGGACCTCCATGCACCAAACAAACCAATCGCCCAGACCCCACAGCTTTCACCCCGTGCCCCAGGATACAGTCTGCCCAATGCACAAAAGCTAAAATTGAAAGTACTTACAATCTGCCCATTGAATCCAGCTTCCTAAGTAGACAACTACCTTTAGCACCTCGCGGAGGGATACAACTTAAAGGCAAGCAGTTAAATATGGGACCTTGAATATCGAGAGCTGATGACGGGCATTATGCAGTTTTGAGCTTTGTCAAAGCTACATTGCGCGAGTAAGATAGAAAATATGGAAGTCCGGTCCGACCGCCGGGCGGCGTAGGCCAAATCAAAAGTGTGATATTCTCGCTCGCGGGAATTCCACAGCACCAATTTAAGCCCTGGCTGAGATATTCTGGCTCGTGAGCATCAATTTGAGCCCTGGCTGCGATATTCTGGCTCGCAATTAAGGTTTCATGGTAAAAGCTTAAATTGATCAAGTGGTCCCTTATCCCTGCCAAATACAGCCGTTTTCACACGCTCAGAAATGCGTGACTTGATATGGAGAGCTAATTGAGTGCTGCAAATTGACAGATGATACCTAGCACTATTCTAAGCAGTCAATGTAGTCCATTTTTAAGTGCGGGGGTCCGATCAGAGTAAAGTCTTGTTACACTAGTGATCCGCTGAGGCGCGGGGTGCTCGCGAAGCGTAACACATAATTACGCTTACGCAGGGCGTCAAATTCCCATTTTGGGACGCCACTTTCTGCTCCACGGTGGCTTTAATCCTCGCATCCATCGAACCGTGTCATCAAGACGCATCGTTTGGTGCTATCCCCGTCCCGATAGGCCGAGAATTGAATGTTTTTGAGAGCATTCTTTTCTCGAGGACTGTCAGCCACCGCGCTGACGCTTTGTTCGTGTTTGCTGCATAGTTCAGCCCCGCACGGACCACAACGCTTCCACAAAATGGAAAAAAAGGTGAAATAGCCTCCGCAACGTGTATTTTCATAACAATAGGTTACAACATCCATTGAATGATCAATTTCAAGTTTTGCAGGGAAGATGCTTGGATTTCAGAACCGTCGCGGACGGCAGAAAACCATTGTTTATTTGATTGCGGGACAATGGCACAGAGTAGGTATGACGGGTAGCAACTAGCCCCTACATACAGTATAAATACTTGAGGTGGTGGCTGATATAGTGCTGCCATACGTCGCAAGTATACATACATTGTAATATACGCCTCCTCATAACGCCCACCGCATACCTGCCAGTGCTCAGTCTCCGGTAATCCCCACTCGCGCCATGACCACTGGCAGCGACTCGGAATTCAAGATAGTTCATTACAATAGTACTATCTCTGGTGCGAGTAACATTTGGTCAGGAGACAAAACCAACATCGTCATTTACTCTTCCCAGGAGGTATAGGAGGCAGCGGCGGAGCAGGCGGCGAAAAAGGTGGCAGTGGGGGTACTGGGCAAGGGCCAACTGTTCATATCCGACATAAGGGCGAATCTGGCGAGTTTGATACAACTCTTTTCGTGTCAAGTTGGTAATAATTTTACAAGGTTTACATATCTTGCATCGCGCCATAACCACAGATGCCTTTCACGACTCCGCCGCGAGACACCCGCAACCGAAATGCCATCTCAAGACACGGACGAAGCTGCTCGAGGATCTGTAGACGTGGTCCTCCACGGCCGATTCCAAGAGCAATGTTCTTTGGCTGCATGGGCCTGCAGGCGCCGGAAAATCGTCCATTCCACAATTCTTTTGTCACAGGCTCGAAGAAAAAGGTGGGCTTGGCGGTGCCTTCTTTTTTAAACGTGGAGAAGCATCCCGCGGAAATGGCAACAAGCTATTCTCTACGATCGCGTATCAGCTCAGCCGCTGTCTACCCAAACTCAAACATGCCATCTCCCTAGTAGTGGAAAATGATCCTTCCATCGCCGACCGCTCCCTTTCCATCCAGCTGCAGCGGCTGATCATTGAGCCCTGTCGACAAAATCTTGGTGGGCGCCCGTTAGCCATTATCATCGACGGTCTCGACGAATGCCAGGATATTCAACAAGAGATACTACAGTCAAGTGGCAGTGTCATCCAGGAGGCCGTTGCCGCTCCGCTTTTTTGTTGCCAGCAGGCCCGAACCTCACATTCGCCGGATCTTCTTAGGTGCGCTAACCGAGA
Source organism: Mycena olivaceomarginata (assembly GCA_029378375.1). Lineage (NCBI taxonomy): Eukaryota > Fungi > Basidiomycota > Agaricomycetes > Agaricales > Mycenaceae > Mycena > Mycena olivaceomarginata. The sequence goes on from JARKIC010000608.1 coordinate 28,325, forward strand.
CCCATCGTCCTGTGAACATCGAACAGTCGTTTGCGGATGTCCGGAAGTATCTGGTCGATGAATTATGAATTCACACGAATTCATCGAGAGCACAAGGAAACCATTGTTCGGAAATCGTCGGGATATTTCATCTATGCAACCACCATCATCAAATCCATCGACGATAAGGACTTCCGTCCCACAGAGCGTCTGGAAGTTATCATGGGCATGAAGGGGCCTGATTTTGGAGTACCATTTGCTGCTCTTGACCAGGTGATAGACACAGAAGCCGTATTGGTTATTCGCTTTGACGGGGGGCGGAGAGGCTGGGGGCGTGACTCGGAGTCAGGAATCAAGAATGAATCCCAATTGAACCCGACGAGGAAAAGCCTGACGTCGTCCCAAGGACTCAGCCAGGTCTACTCGCCAAACACACCAGAAAAAAAAGGAAATCCAAGTGGCATGTGCGTACTTATGAGCGAGTAGACGAGATTGGTCTGCCGACGAGGGTGAGGAGCGAAGGCAAGGGACCAGAACCTGAAGCGTACAGGGCTGCAAGTAGATGGATAAATCGAGATTGCGTTGTGCGAAATAAAAGGGCATCGCATGAGGAGATATGATCTGCCGGTAGCTAAGCGAAAACCGAGTGAGATAATTTCGTCGGAAGTAATATTGCACGACGAAGAAGCAGGAACCACCGGAAGAACCCCGAAGTGGTATCGTATGGAACGAAAAAGATAGACAGCCAGCTATAAGGGAATAAGGGAACCTCTCTTCGGATCAGAGGCTAGGAACACGCTAAGTACCGAGATATGAGGGAACCGAAAAGAAATTCGGCGCTGCGGGTGGGGTTGGGGTTGAGGACAAGCTTTATAGCGTGATGAAATGAATGATACACAGGAGGGTTTGAGCGGGATTTAAATGAGGGCAGAGATGTAGGGAAGGGAAGCGGAGTTCGAGTGCTTGAGGCCCGAAAAGGCCTGCCAGAAGCGACGGAGTTGGCCCAGACGGACGGACAGGGAGTTTGGAATGGAAAGAAGGAAAGGCTGAAATGGGGAGCGTAGAAAGAAAAAGGAAGGTTAGTGACCGACGGGTCTTCGGCGGTGATGAAAAATGAGACCCGAGATAGTTGGCCCGTCTATAGTAAGTGGCGAAGCTAAACCCGCCCAGGCGTTGATCGAAAGAAAGCAAAGGAATTTTGGTTCTCAGGTTGGGATCGGCGAGATGAGATGAGATGAGAAGGGCGCAGATTGATGCGGTTGCGCTTCGAGGAAGGAAGACGCGAGACGAGGTACATAGGAAAAGTATGTAGTTGCGGGTTGGCCATGGTGGCGGGTGGGTGGGTGATACAAAAGAAAAGAACGGGGTGGAGAAGTGCAAGTACAGAAACTGCACAGGAGTGAACAAGGATTACGGGGCACTGAGAATGGGGACGTTTCCCACGGGAACGACTCGAGAGGAGACTTAGCGGAAGGAGATCCGTCAGACGTCGTGGACGAAGAAAATGAACAAAGACGACGAGTGGTTTGGAGGCAACTTTGAATGTCGTTGACTCGGAAGTGGGTAAATTTGTTTCTCCTCATCAAGTGACGGTTGCTGCCTGCCTCCAAATTAAGCCTCCAGGAGAACAATGTTGCGAACAAGGGCGTTCTGAAAGCCGCCAAGAGAACGACCCAGTCCAGCGGAAAGCACAAAGCAAGGAAAAGGTGAAAACCATCAAAAGGACATACGTAGATGACTCGGAGTTGTGTGGATTTAGTTTGGAGAACCTCAGGAAAATCGAATTGGATTGAATCGCAGTGCAGAGCAGCAAGAGATCCAGGGGAAAAACAGTCTTGAAGTTCCAGCAAGCAAAAGCAGAAAAATAACAGCAGAACCAGTCCCCCCGGTACTCCGCCGTGCGATAGACTTCAAACGAAGAATCCCGCGTGCGGACGTGACGGTTCAGGATCAGTGGCAGGAGCATGATGCCATCGCACGTGCCAATCCCCGCACGTGGCCTGTCACGCCAGAGGCGTTTCCTTATTCGGCCTTCGGTGGATCTTGACTCTGCCCACCACAATCGTCTCAGCTCTCAAGCACACTTTGCATCGCAAGACTCTTTTTGCTTCATATCCCCGATGCCGCGGCCCATCATCTCGGTGCCCTGTCCACAAATGCCCCTCCTCTCACAAAGCTTGGTAAACTGGATGGTTCTCCTCTCCCTGCTGTTCCTTCCACAAAGCTCTGAGCCACAAGATAGGTGGATGGCTCTCCTCTATAGACTCGTAACCAGTCTGCCCATAATGGGCAAAAGTTGTGGCGAGCACTTTGCCATAGGCAGACTGGTAAAAGTCGGGCCAAACAAAAGGGCTGAGCCCGGAGTTTCAAATTTAGGCGGTGCCGATCTCGGCATCACTGGCTTTTCCGCTACCCTCACCTTATGCGCTCTATCTCCCTTCCCTCGGCTTCGTTTTGCTTCAACTCTTGCACATGGCACCTGCGACATCATCGGCGCGTTTTCGACCGCTTAACGGCCCCAATTCAGTGGTCTTTGACCCGGAGAAAGAGTGAAAAGTGCGTGTGAGGTGATACATATCGGACGGGCGTCTTGAGCTGTAATTGGGTCGGAATCTGTCCACGGTGCGTGTCAATTGTGTTTCACGTCGGTCCGGTCTTTTTTCCATGCCCCGGATGCCATACTCATGCCTTCAATCACCTCTCAAGTTAACTTGACTCACGCGACGCTCTGCCCACTCGAGGCGATGGATTCTATTCCCTTGCCGATGTCACCATCTGCCCTGGATGCGTTCCGAGCCTTGCCTGTATCGTTTTACACCTCGACATTGCATTAAAGGGCATCAAAATCAGTCTTCAACCATGGAAAAGGTTTTGCACTCTGGAGGACCCGAAGCTAGAGAATGGGAATGGTGCGCCTGTTTCATTCATTGCCTTCCCAGATATAAATGTGGGTTGAATGTCCAGATGTGCTTGCCTACGCTGACTTGTACCATGGCGCCGAGCAGTATTTTCTATCTCCGAGAAGTCTGCACCTGCATATCGAAATGTGTTGGGTGCGGTGCATGATGCTTTGATCCTGGAAATGATCTCAGTCGTTATCAAAACCTACAATACCTCTGCTATTTTACGTGACCTCGGACAAGAGCGTCTGTTAGAACTTCAGTAGTGTCGAAGAAGGAAATACATTCGAAGCTGTCTTAACCCATCGAGTCCCAGGGACAACTAGTGGACGGTCTCCAGCTCAAAGCTGAAATGGTGGACTCTGTGGGACGAAGATACCGTAAAAACCCGTAAGAATACGGTCATATACGGTAACCTTACGGACCGTAAGATTGATTTTAATCAAGTTTCCCGAATTTACCTCGTTAGTTGCTTGTTAGGATCACCAATAGGAGTGCCATCTTTTATCTGCTCCAGAGTGGAAGGTCGCAAAAATCGGTGACCGACTGTTGCCTCGAAATGAGGGAAATTTTGGCACTAATTTAGGACGCCTGTTCAGGTTCGGCCATTTCTCGAACCTGAACCTGAACTTGGCGTTCGGTCCAGTCCGGTTGGGGTTCGAATCGATTTCCTGAACCGAACTTTCCCATCACTATATTCAATATCCTTCAACTCCGTCAGGCCTGGGAATGACTCGGGCCTGTCGTCTTGTTACCGCTCAAGGTTTTGCGATCTCATACAGGCACCAGGGGCTCTCGACATTGTGTGGCCTCCATCAGAAGCCCTCGTCATGGTGGGAATGTTCCCAGGCTAGTCTGTTGTTTTTTCGCCCGACGGCACGTGCATCGGCTCGGGATCGGACAAGACCCTCCGGGTGTGGGACGCCGCGACGGGGCAGGTCGGCGATCCTCTGGCGGGCCACACCGGTGCGGTCTCGTCTGTTGCGTTCACCTTCTGATCTGTTGTTACCTAATTGCCCAAATTTGGAAATTGATCTGATCAAAACTCACTTAACGTCTGATGTCAAACTGAAATTTCGCACAGTGTTCGACATGCAGCTGAATTCTCACTGAGAATCTGGCCCATCTGTCTTCTTTGGGGTCCACATTGTTATTCATGAGCCAAGGTCAATTTGCTTGTTATGTGGAAGCTCATTTCCCGGACAAATAATGTCTTTTGTGTTCAGTTCAACTGAATTTTGTTTGGCCTCAGATAAAACTTTTGAGGGGTGGGATAAAATTTCATTTTTCCCAAAATTTGACGCCCCACCCACCCCACCCCAGGGGGGCCTCGTCCTACCAAAATTTAATCCTCGCGCCCCCTTGACCAGTACTGACACTATATAGTTGAGGGCTTGGTCGTAGCGATACTGGGTTGCAGGGTGATGGGGTCCTGTCCAACACAAGCCTGTACCTTTTAGCACCCCACCTCCGAACTCCAAATATACCATTCTTCTTGGATTACAGTGTTGTAGCAGGCCAATGAAGCCTGGGCGTATCAAAAACTTGTACGCCATCAGGGTCTCTTGATGCCGTATTTCTTTGGTGTTTTCGAGGTAAGTCAATAATCTTCGCAGTAAGTCCGACATTCATCTGGTCTCAGATAGTCGCCCCGTGTAGAGAGCTTACTTGGGTGCTGGTACTGGAGTTTGTCCCGGGGCTCACGGTGAACGATGTCAATGAACCCACGTCAAAAGCTGACATCCACGATTTTGTGCACCTTCACTTGAGGTGTCTTTGCACGCCGTCCGAGATTTTGCTCGCAGTGGTTAGAGTCTCAGAGACAGACCCTGAGTAGATAGAGAAATTCGCCTAAAATGGGAGCAAATTTGGGCTAAAGACAGGGGCGCTGAACGTGGAGAAGGTCGGATGCGACCAATCTTTAGGAGGCCCGCGCCCGTCCTCCGCGCTGAAGGAGAATGCCAAGCTTGCATGGCATGGATTCAAGCTCCTCGCAAAAGACGTAGAGGCATTCTTCGATGGTACTCCCTTCAAGATCCCCGTCGCCGTTCTCAATAAGCTCATCGACAGTGCGGACGTAAGTGAATGGTCCGGTCTCTCATCAGCTTCTTACCATGTACTCCAGGCTATCATCGACAACAAGGAATCAATGGCACAGCTGTTGTTGCCGATTGGAGAGCGTTTAGAATTATTGAGCAAGCAATTCCGGTCAAAGGGGCGCCCCACAGACATTGATCCAGCTTTGAAGCACTTTGCTAGGTGTGTCTCTGTTGCCGCTCCGCCTAACTTTAAGAATCATATGTGGGTACAGTATAGTAGGGTTCCTTGGATACCTGCTTTGATGTTTCTGCTACGGCGTCCGCAACATGAAGAAATGAAGTCTGAATTTAAAATTCGTAGATACTGGACACTCAAGTGAGCTATGGAGCACAATCTCACCAATTTGGCACGCGAATTGTAGCCACAGGCAAAAGAATGCCATCGACGACTGATCGGTCACACGGAGGGTTCCATGGATAGCGTGAGGTCACACACAAATCATTCTTCTCGGCTCATATGGGTTGCCCTTCGGCGACTATTCCTCTGCGATTACTGTGATGGTCCCTCCAATATTGCTCACTTTATTACCGCACAATTGATTGAGAAATTTTTCGAACAAAGATATGATCAACAATGGCTCCTAGGATACACTTTTTAGTCCAAGGGGAGTAAAAATCCAGCACACAAAAAGGCAAGCACCAAGTTGCAGCGATGGAGATACAATTCGACATGGATCTACACTGTGATTGGAGTCGGCCAGGTCTCTCAGGCCTATTTCGGCTCAAGCATCAAGCTGCTCATACTAGGATCGATCATTGAGATGGGACAGAGGCTCTTTCGGTGGATGATAGTTCAATTCAGATTTCGTCTGTGGTTTTCTTGTTCTTATTCCTGCTGATTTAACGCACGCCACCCGGAAGAATACTCGATGACTGCCCAATTCGACGAGGGTGATCCAGCGTACGAGTGGGTCATACTATTTCTGGTGCGTCTTCCGTCTGTTCTCGGAGCTCTGGCTTACATTTCACTTAGACACAAGAAGGCGTGTGGTCAATACTACCAACTCACGCCACAAGTGGTCCGTCAAGACGTGGATTGACCCGACTATCAAGGGCAATGCAGAATATATCCCAACCTACTGGTTACCTCAACTCTTCCGTTAGCGAGGGCACTGGACTCAGATCACACGTACCCAAGATAGCGAGCAGGGAAACTTCAGGGAATCCGGCAAGTATCAGCCAATCTCTAGCATCTTTGTGATGTTAGCTTTATCCTTATTCTTTTGACCTATTTACTTACTTTGGAAAAAGAATGTATACACGAAATGTGAACTTACTCTCTGAGCTTGTAGAGGACGCCTGCACACGTTACGTGGATATCAATCAAGACCGTGTAACTATCCATCTGGCAGACTCAGGTATGGTCATCCATGCCTCTTTTAAACTAGCATAAAGCAAAATAATTTTGTGGAGTAAAACTGCCAGAAACATTTACACAACTTGAGGCGCCGGTGGTTAAATTTTCTGTGAGTCTCTCGGAGTACTCCTTCCATGCCCACAAACTTGATTCCAGTAGAAATTGGTACCCATTCCACTCTGAACAAGGATAAAGCAAAATACTCTTGTGGAGTCAGAACTGCAGATGAAATTCGAAGAGGATGGGGCCAGCAATAATGCTTCCGAGCGGAATCTAAATAGCTGAAAATTACCGGAAAGGTCAGAGCTTTCCATTGCAGGTCGACGCTTCAACAACTGCCTTTTAGACGGTGATGGAATTGAAAGTAGTGCTGGCAAAAAATGTGATACAAAAAGAATATACTTAATTATTTCATTCAAATCGACAGGGGGGGTGACGCGTGACCGGATTTACCTATTCGACATTTCGACAACGGCCGAATTTTTGTGTGACACCCTCCAAAATTTCGACAATCTTACGGAAATTTTGCGCTCTAGGGGGGGGGGGGAGGAGGAGGATACTCGTGACGGCTTGGAGGTTCGACAAAAGCCTTTGTGACGCGTGACATCGACCAATATTCGACATTGACAGAGGGGTCCGTGATGCGTGACTGTCGAATTGAATGAAATAATTCAGTATCGTGATACATAGCACGGGGGGACGAAGTTGCCACAGATGTGAGGCAGATGAGGGATATCCTCGCGCAGATTCCACATCCGCTTGGGAAGGGTTGTGAGGGCATACATGAAGGGGGGTGGGATGCAGGGAAGGTTGGCGGTCCAAGCGCACATTTGTTCCGCCCCCTATGGTTATTATTATTTGTTCTCTTACCATTTTCTGCCCAATTCATTTGCATGGCTCTGGCTCTAGTCCCCTTCAACCATTTTGCCTCCTCTCCTCTTCCGCTCAAAATTCTACAGTTTTTCTCTGTCCTCTTTCCCATGAACTTCCCATCTCGGCCATACTGCTGTGTTTCACTTTCCAGAGATTTCACCGAAGCACCTGCTCGCTGTCGAAATCAATCCTGCTCGACCTGACGAAAATCTGCCGCACAACACTGCAGCTCGCCACTTGAACTGCGAGCTGTGGCACTTGATCCGGGTATCTCATGATTCAACAGCTTTCAAATATTAGGAACCTACCACACCTTCTATCCGAGCTTTCCAAATCAATTTTGAAGTTCACAGGCCGATTGTTGAACACTCATAAATCATGACTTTCAAGAACTCTATTGAGTTCAGTTGCGTCATTTTTTGCTTCAATTTTGGGACTGCTCGGAATAACTTTCCCAGAAAGACACTGCGGAGAGCAATAATGTCGAGATTTGCATAACACTCAAGCAATGCGTGTTCTGGGCTTTCAACACGAGCCACACAGAAGCGACAGAGACGGTCATCACGGGGTACTGGTTTATGGGCATGATCTGTATACCGCAATTTCTCTAAGGCAAGACGGTGAGTAGACAGCAAGATTGAGGTAAGGGCCTCTCTATGTTTTTGTGTCTTCACCATGAATAAATAATGCCGGAGATACAGAGTTATTGAGCGGCAGGCTTGTCCTTTTGCGGTTCTCGTCGACCATGAAGTAAGTACAGTTTGACTGACGAGTCAATCTCCCCTTGCAACCATTCTAGAACCATCTCTTCAGATTTCCGATTGCCGCCTTCGTCATTGAGCCTAGGGTTTTGAAGGTCTTCATTCTGAAGGGAGGGTGGCGCTGTGAGGACCGTATTCCGTTGATCTAGGCCTCACAACGTGACTTGGTATGGAGACCTACTTTCTCGAGCTCGATTGAGAGGTGATAGCTCGAGCAATTCTAAACAAAACTGCCTCTTCAGATTTCCTGTTGCCGCCCTCGTCATTGAGCCTAGGGCTTTGAAGCTCTTCATTCTGAAGGGAGGCGGTGCTGTGAGGACCTTATTCCATCTGGTCTGAATCAATGACAATGGCAATTGCCTGGACAGAATCACTGTGTTTTCTACAAAATATCCGCAACAGTGGATATCTTGTGATGTGTTGCGGGAATTCCCGACACTATTGAGTCGGCCCGGCAGAAATACAGCACCGCCTCTGTCAAGAATGAAGAGCTGCCAAGCGCCTGAATTAATGACCAGGCCTGCAGGAGGAACTCCGAGGAGACAGTTTTGTTCAGAATTGTGCTGGCTCTCACCCCGAATTCAAACCGAGGGAAATCACTCTCCATAAAATGTCACATTTTGTGGGCACAATGCCAAATAACACGCAGTGTGTTGCGGAAATTCCCGACGCTACTGAGTCGGCCCGGCCGAAATACAGCACCGCCTCTGTCAAGAATGAAGAGCTGCCAAGCGCCTGAATTAATGACCAGGCCTGCAGGAGGAACTCCGAGGAGACAGTTTTGTTCAGAATCGTGCTGGCTCTCACCCCGAATTCAAACCGAGGGAAATCACTCTCCATAAAATGTCACATTTTGTGGGCACAATGCCAAATAACACGCAGTGTGTTGCGGAAATTCCGGACGCTACTGAGTCGGCCCGGCCGAAATACAGCACCGCCTCTGTCAAGAATGAAGAGCTGCCAAGCGCCTGAATTAATGACCAGGCCTGCAGGAGGAACTCCGAGGAGACAGTTTTGTTCAGAATCGTGCTGGCTCTCACCCCGAATTCAAACCGAGGGAAATCACTCTCCATAAAATGTCACATTTTGTGGGCACAATGCCAAATAACACGCAGTGTGTTGCGGAAATTCCCGACGCTACTGAGTCGGGCCCGGCCGAAATACAGCACCGCCTCTGTCAAGAATGAAGAGCCCCCAATCTCCTGGATTAAAGACAAGGCCAGTAAGAGGAAATCAGAGGAGACGGTTTCGTTCAGAATCACGCTGGCCATCACCTCGAATTCAAACCGGTGGAAATCAGTCTCCATAAAATGTCACGTTTTACCGGCACAATGCCAAATAACACGCAGTATATGGCAATGGGTCGGAAAATCTGTACTATGAACAGAATGAGGAATGGAGGGCGGTGGTGCGGGGAAGGCCTGACGCGGCTGCTGCGCCAGCGAGTCGGAACGGTTCCGACACTGTGTCCAATTGGGTAACGCTACATAAATTCGTTTTTCTGGTTACCCGTACAGACTTCAATAATTCATGAAGGAAGGGCAGACAACCTGAAAAGGAATGAATGAACAGGATATGGAAAATGGAGGGCAGTGGTGCAGGGAAAGCCTGGTGCTGCCCCTGCACCAGTGAGTCTGAATGGTTCCGACACTGTGTCCAGTTGGCTAATGCTTCACCACCTCTTTTCTTTGTTGACTATGCAGCCCTAAATAATGTACGAGAAAGGGTCAGAAAAAGCTGAAAAGGAATGAATGAAGAGGATATAGAAAATTTATGGCAGTGGTGCAGGGAAAGCCTGGTGCTGCTGCTGCACCAGTGAGTCGGAACGGTTCCGACACTGTGTCCCCTTGGGTAATGCTACACCAACATTTTTTTTGGTTGCCTGGGCAGCCCTGAATAATGTACGAGACAGATTCCGACACTGTTTCACTAAGCAATGTTACGACACCTCTTTTTTTCTTGCGTTGCCCATGCATACCTCAGCTGACCAGCAAGGGAGTTTCTAAGTTACTTGCCCAGTACTTGAACTTCCGTTACATGCGGCTAACTTGAGCCATTTCCATTTGTATTTGGCCTGTAAATCACATTGAACTGGCTGTAGGTACAAAATCAACTACTTTCCGGATGGTTATGACCCCATATCAAGTCGTCTATACGCCAGTGGGGCAAAAGTAACTTGCCATCTGATCGCATAAGTTACTTTCACTGATCGTATGGATCTAACTTGGCATGAAACAAATAAAGGAATTTCGAGTGAATTTTGAGTTGGGGATGTCGCCAATGTCCCTGAATCCTTTCCTGCGGTGGTCGGTTTGCAAATAGAGACCGCACTACGAGGAAAATGTCTGGGATCACAACGGGAGGGTGTGCTAGTGGGTTGATCTGGGTGACACCGCTCATGCTCCCTTGGAGTGTGGAGCACTTCTCCTTTGCCTTCTCCTCGTCCTCTTTTTTCTTCGCCGACAGCTCCTTCCATTTCTTCAAGATGACGTCCATAAGCCGTGCGAACACAGGGTGAACGACGTGTTGACAGTACTCAGGGTCGTTGACCATCCGGCACAACTCATCTTCGGTGTATCCTTTGTGCCAGTGTGAAGTCGCTGGGTTTCTTGATGGAAAGTCGCAACCACTTGAGTTCTGATTGTTGAAAGTTTTACTTGAGGCAAGCGGAATGAGTCGGTAAAACTCTCTGTTGAGAACTGCCTGCTCTAGCTAATGTACAGAGAAGAAGGTATTGCCTTTGCAATGGTCCACATCTTGAAGCGCGTGACCTGACATCCTGCAAACCATTTCAATTCCAATAAAGTCTCGGGGCCATTTGTTAAGCCACGCATCTCAGGAATGGATAGCTCTGATCACTGCGAACATTTACAGCGATTCAGATCGCGCTCGGAAGCACTATTGCGTTTTCCAGAGCGCAATTATGGTTTTACATTTTGAGCCTCACGACACTATTGCCTTTTCAATGGTCCGCATTTTGAAACACATGCCTTGACATCCGGCAAGCCATTTCAATCCCAATGAAGTCCCAGGGCCATTTTCTGAGCCGTGCGACCTGACATCCTGCCAGCCACTTCAATTACAATGAAGTCCCAAGGCCATTTTCTGAGCTGTGCGTCTCAGAAATCGATAGCCCTGATCACTACGAGCATTTACAGCCATTCAGATCCCACTCGGAGGCATTATTATATTTTCGTGACCCTATTGCCTTTTCAATGGTCCACATTTTGAAACGCGTGACTTGACAGCCTGCAAGCTAGTTCAATTCCAATGAAGTCCCAGGGCCATTTTCAATGACATCCTACAAGCTATTCCAATGCCAATGAAGCCCCATAGCTATTTTCTGAGCCGCGCATCTCAGTAATGGATAACCCTCCATATAAAAAGATTCATCGACTATCTTGAATCTCGTGAAGTCTGACTATAAGTGAGACTATTTAACCTGGTCAAAAATATTATCTTGATCTTTAGAAAAGTTCCGCAACCACTCCCTGTCTTCATGCTCGGGGCCAACACTCTGGAAATCAGTATGGAAGCAAAGTACATCGGGGTTACCTTCAGAACGGACAAATGGAATATTCTTGCTGCCCACTACCAAGCCAATATTGCGGACATCGAATCATGGCGATAGAAGAAATGACTGGTCGATTAACACCGAAAGAGCTCAAAGAGTTGTACATGGCTCGAGTGGACCGCCATCTAATTCATGGATGCAAAATCTCCCCTGATAGCAAGGATGTCCACATCAAGCAACTCAGTAAAGTTCAAATCCAGTTTCTACGCCAGATGTTGAATCTCCACTCTCGTTCCGTAATCGCACCGCTGTTCACAGAAACTGGGATAATTCCTCTTCGAGCCCGACGCCTCCTGCTCGTCTTGAATCACTTAATATATTTCCTTGGGCTAAACAAGAAGGACTGTGCTCGCGCTGCTCTCGACAGTTCTGTAGAACTCTGTGTGCTGGGTAAAACCTCTTGGACCAAAGACTTAATTGAGGCTGCATCAAGACTACCATTCCGATGCCCCGTGCTTGTTCTAATAGACACAACCTCAATTGAGGATGTCACGAACTACGCCAAAACGGTGAACATGCTGATGAAGGAATGGCTACAGGAGTCAATCGACTCGAATGACAAACTCTACTTGCTTCACGGACGCCTTGAACCTCAGAAGGACAAACCACCAGCACAGATTACTTCTCAAATGCGGCACTACCTAATCATGGTGAAGACCCGGGTGCATCGAGAGGCACTGACCTCTCTACTGCTCTCCACTCACCAATTGGCCCTTGAAGTTATACGCTACGTGGATCACGCACATCAGCCTGTTCCCAGGTCGGAACAATTTTGTAGGTTCTCCAAGATGGAAGTTGAAAGCCCAGAACATGTGTTGATTACTTGCCAATCCTCAGATGCTTTAATTGAACTGCACGCCGCATTTCTGATTCAACTATTCCACAATGGACCATACCTTCAAGATCTCATGGCGCAACTCTACAACACAGAGTTTCTGAAGGCCATAATTTATTCCCAACAGAACATTGCACTGGTAGCCAAATTTGCGTTTGATGTTCCGGTTTTCCGTGCTTGAGTTTGTTTTGAGGTTCTCTTTTTCACTAACTACTTCTCTATTTTCTCTTTAGTTCTACAACGGCAAATCGAGAAACTGCGGCCATGAGCTCGGCTACAGGGATTATGGAGAAGTCCAGGAACCGTAGTGTACATTAGTGCCTGTACACTCAGTTACTTCCTGGGCCTATCGCCACGCCTTTTCAACATACATCCACCACTTTTTCGCCACTGCTGGCCCAGAACTTCCATTCGCCAATCCTCAGAAGGCCGCTACTGTTTGGCGGGACTATTGTGAACGAAACTGAGGAGAAATTGCTTCGTTCTAATGATTATTCGAACGACATGGAGGAAGATATCGCAATAGACGGTAGGGTTTTTCTTCGGCTTACTCTGGTGGGTTTCTTTAACGATGATCATGTTGTAGACTGGCCATGGAACTATGGGGATACGAAGCTGAATTACTCTCCCATTTTGCGACTTTGGGATCCAAGAGATGGTATTAATACTTCTAGTTGAGTGAAAATATCACTTAGTGCATGTAACGAAGAATGATGGGATAAATTCCCATCGAGTGAAGAAATCGGGTCCCTTTCAAGCTGGTTCATGCAACTTCAGTGCCTGCAGCTCGAGCGGCGCGTGCACATTCTGGAGCAGCAGGTATGTACCCGCCTGCGGAACGTGCGGCGGCGCCCCGCGAGCGGCACAGTGACCGAAAAGCTAGAGCCCGCCATATGCCAATACTTCATTGGCACTGGTGACCCAGATTTGCAAAAATACCAGCAATTCTCGTCGGAAGCGAGGGAGGTCAGGGTTGCTTTTACATCATGTACCGGATAGGGCTAAATGCTCTCAAGCACGGGTTGCCGGCGGTATCTCCCGTTCCCACTGCTGCAGTTTGGTTGTGGCTTCGATTGTGCCCTCCACTATTCGTTCACTGCTACTCCCCAGAGAACCGGCTTCAACTGAGCTCAGGGCGCACGTTCCGCGCATGCTTTCGCGCCTCGTATTCTGCGTAGACGTGATCGGAGCCATGGCTCGGGCCGTCGAAGGTACTTCAAAAAATTCTCATCGAGGGTAATAAAGCTGGTAAGGCCGATGAGCGGCACAGCCCGCTACCAGAATTCGAAATCAGGACACAGTTCAATTGGCATTAAAATGTGTGGTAAAGTAGATGATTCTGGCGAGCAAGATCTGAGCAGTGGGTCACGGACATACTAACTGATGAATTAAGCAAAAATGAAGGAATTTGGTTTGATAAAACTAATTAGCTCCTCCGTCTCTTTGAGTGGGTGTGGGTTTTACATTGCAATACAGCATTCCGGAGATCTTGCTGACATTGTGAGGTGAATGATCCCTCGTCAACAGGCATTCCACAAACCAAACATTGATGGTGACTATTTGAAGGCAGAGAGATCTAGGTGTGGATCCTCTGGGACTGAATTTGAGATTTTGTGATCTAAAAACTCTAGAAGCTGTCTGCCAAAGTCAATGTTCAACTCTTCTGCTCAATGCCCGTTTTGTAATTTTATTTGGGTTCAAACCACCCTCGACCCAGACCAACATATGGCGGTGCAGTGTACCTCGATCTGGAGCTTCAACATACCCGTAGTACACTTTAACCACACCAAGAATTCCGCCTTCTAGGTCCGTATTTCGTTTGGTATGCATATTTTCTGAGCCAGTTAGGAGTTGGAGGTGAAGGACCAACAAATAGAGGGAGGTATAAATTTTACCATAGTGGACTTTGTATTCGTGCATTTGACCCCATAGCTACCGAACGTCAATAATCTCCCATGTTGTGCTAAAAGAAGTACCTGTATCCACATGCGCTTCCCGGCCGTAGCCTTTTCGAAATCATCCGCATTCGTCGGCCATGGGAACAGATCGTAATCGCCATAAGAGCAAAATTCGGCATGATGAGCTCGGAACACTTCGAGTCTTTTGTCTTCGATTGAAACCCACAGCACACGCTCCTTATCTTCTTTTGTAAATGGCGTATACACGGAGAGATCGCCTTTTGTGCGGTTTTCCATCCGAGGAAATCCAGCCATTTCCCCCTTCCCTTTCGATTTGACGGCCCCAGGCCTGCAACATTCTGGCTCAATTCTTCGGTCCCAATTTGACTATTTTTCTCTTGCCCTCTTGAGTTCAACAGTTTCTGCATGCGTTGTTCCGTTGCAACGTCTGGATGAGCTTTCCACTGTCGGCTTGCTCTGTGCTCAAGCAATTCCCACCATATGCCATTACTTTTTGCGGCAGGGAGTACAGTATAGTAGGGTTCCTTGGATAGTGATACATCCTTGGATAATTATTTTTTTAAAGCTTGTACCATCCTCCCAGGCCATACTTCCTTTTCACAGTACATTGTATACCCTAGGCCAACCTTCTGAATTAATTTCAGGCGCAGAGGCGCGTTGGTGCTTGAATGGGAGGTGATTTGGTACAAATCACTGCCTGATCCGGTCATCAATCACTTTCCTTCTCGTCGATTGTGCATTAATCCGGCCACTATGGGCCTGAAAATATTTTGCTTATGAAATTTCATCCTTTTAGCTATAATCTTCATCTAAAGGGCGAGGCAATCCGCCCGAGATTGACGCGTCTAGAATTGATACAAGATCATGCACACAGAAGCGTGACACCTTGGTTTGTCGCCGTGCCGCTGTCCGTGGCATCCGGCTCTTCTCCATGGTCTCCCGCGCTTAATCCGACCGTGTCAAGGGCCACGAGAATAGCCGCCGAAAGGAGCTGAATCTCAAAGCTGCTTTGCACGAGTACGAGAGGGAACAGGCGAAACCAGCGGAATTTGGGAAGCAAAGTCTATTAAGGCTATTGCAGAGGGTCACAATGTCTGCTACTCTACACCGACGCATACATGGAATCGGGGAAGCGAATCAAGAGAAACAGAAGCTCACTGTTGTCCAAGAGTGGTCCCTCGTCCAGTTCATCCTCGAGGCAGGGGCACAGCGACTCGGTCTGGTCCGTCGCATTTTCACCCGACGGCGCGCGCGTTGTGTCTAGCTCGCGCGACAAGACCGTGCAGATTTTGCGCCTTTCTCACTTGTGGATTCATGAAATGGACGGCTGGGTAGTGTTGCGTGGACATCCCCGGATTCGCTTCTTTTGGTACCCCCCTGAGCTTCGAGATACTGTTCTCGTTCCTCGTTGCCTATGTCTTATCTCTGCCATGGGGCAGACTCGCCTCAACTTTCGGACTTGTTCTCTTGGGCCTAACTGGCAACAAGTTTATCATCCGCCATCTACATACCATTATCTTAGTTGGGTTTTCAATGGACTACTTTTATCAGCCTTTTTGTGGTACTTTATTTAATGGAAGCTCGGGCAGCTGCGCTTGGACTGGTTTTCTTCGGTTGTACGGCCAAAAAAGGATTGAACTGAAAAATTCGCATTTAGTCCAAATTTAGTCTGGCATCTGTCATCAAGGACCTCAGATTTTGAAGGAAAACATCAAGAAAACATTACCTTTTCCACGCCCAAATTGGGTGCAAGGTATCTATGGCAATTTCTACTGTCATTTCAAAACGAGCATAATGGGCCCTGAACAAGTTGGCAAAATTTCTCAGACCTTTAAGTACATATAACCCGCACTTCGAGTGATTTACGCCCAATTTACGCAAAACAGCATCTCTAACGTGCATTTCTGATCCAATTTAACGAAGTCTCAATAATAGCTTCTCTCATTCCTCCGCTCTGTTTCTTTTTCTGTTTGATCCAGGCACTATGAGCTGTGCACCCATTGTCATCTGTTCTCGCGCGATACCGCGTGCGGATCGTCTACGCAAACAAATCCGAGCTTGGTAATCTGAAACAATTGGTCCTTAGGTTGATAAACAAGAGAGAAATCCTGCCCCCACCTCGATCTGAATTTTTGTGCGCCGAATCGAACGGTGTTTGGTCTTGTGTCATTTGTCACACATAACACGACTCGTCTTTCACTACCACCATCGTCTTTCCTTTTACCACCACCGTCTCTTCGTTATTGCTTCTGTCCCTCTCTATTTCGCCGGTCAGTGCTACGATACTCTACCTCACACGTAAAATGAATATTTTCACGGTTGGCCAAGAGTACGGCCATTCACTGCTATACTCGTCGACAGGTGTCCCACAGAAGGCTACCCCGTCTATCCGACTACCCCAGGGCATTTCTTCTCTGCTTCGAAATGCCGTACATGGTCGGTTCTAGCAGAGAGACTTGAAGTGAGCCGTACGCCTTAGTGACAGGATGGAAAAATTTACTCGGTTTCCGGCTTCAAGAGCGATTGGGTACATACAACAGGCACGATAGAGGTGAGTTGTGAGCGTGGCAGTGCTTGATGCGTATTAGGAGCAGAATGGACATTGGTGTCTAAGACCTCCAGCGTGCTTTGCTACATGGCAGGGTAGGGACATAAGGCGGAGACGCTCCTCACAGCAATCCCAATCGCAAACTATTTCTGTGTTCGAGCTGGTGGAGATGGGCACATCATGGGCGCCACTTAGATGGGATTTAAGGCTGGCAGGTTTCCCGTTAATGACCTTATCGCATTCACCCCATTTGCAGTCGTACTCGTTGTTATGAAAGTCCATTCGAGTACCGGCGACTATTCTCTCGACGGACCGCAGATCACTTCTCAGGCCCGATGCAGAATCGATGCAAGTATGCAAATTTGGCAAGGAATGAGGCCGTGGTCCAGATTTGACACGTTGAGCTCCTGTTTGGAAAGAGCTTCTAACACTATAGATTGTGCGACCCAATGTCGGATTGGAGAAGGCGGAATCTGGCTTTGCTGTCCTGTAGATAGATCGTCCGGTTATTCCCCTGATTTGTTACAGTCCAGATTGTCTAGGAAGATCATTGCGTCACATTTGGGGTTCACAATGGGATTTGGTCACTTATGTGGCAAATGAACCCCAGCACAGCATGCTGAGTTTCGCAGCAAATCAGTAAATTGGGCTGTATGGAACCATTTCAAGACGGATTTTGACGGCGTCCATCTGGGGTGATAGCCAGCACAATTTCAGTTCAAACTGTGATCTCGGATCGTTATTCAGGGCCCTCGTTGGCTTTCAGGAAGGCCAAGAGCTCTTCATTCCGGCCCAAACAGTGGCAAATGAACCCTGGCACAAGCCCAGTCTCCGTGTTTTATCATGCTGTTACCTCTCGTTCCTCACTATTGCCTCTCATCCGACCTAAATTGCCTGGCTCATAATGCATAGGGTTGGTCTGTGGACCCCAAATTCTATCCGGTGGTATGCATTTTGGGCCAATATGCATTAGGCATGTTCCAGGGACTTCTTTTACACAGTAAGTCATCCCGTGCCCCGCTCGTGCAATAATTTGCATCAGGTGCTTGAAAGCTTAGCGCTCTCCATTCCAGGGCAAACAAATTCAATTTGACAGCGGCTTGCTGTGCCGAGTTTCACATCAAATCAGTAAATTGACCTGTTTGAAGCCATTTCAACCTGGATTTTCACGGCGTCTTGTTCGTGCGATAGCCAGCACAATTTCTGTAGGTCCCAGCAAATATGCTGGACAGATGGTATCTCTCTTTTTCATTATTTTGCAAATATAGCGGTTCGGACAGAGAATTGGGGGTATTTGCGTCCGGAATCATGTGTTGCGACGGTGGTGAGAGCTTCCAATGCTTCTGCCTCAAGCTGAGAATTTCAACCAAATTTGTGATACAGTGAAAGTGCCGCCCCCTGCCGCCCCATGCCACATTCAAGTCACACTGCCGCCCTTGTCACAAGGGAAGATTGCCGCCCCCTCCGGTAGACTGCAATGATACAGTGAGCCAATATCACCTTGCTGTGTACAGTATTGAAGGAATTAAACCTGTTAGCTGGATTTCTATGGCTCATTTTTTTTACAAGATGTGATCGAAGTGACTGGCAAAGAGCTTCCCGAGAGTGGAATTCCAATTTGGGTGGGAATCCCGGGAAGCCCTTGGGCCTTGGTACGCTCGATAGGCCCTCAATAAGGTCCCACATGTGCCAGAAAGTTCTCGTTAACCCCTCAACAAGCAAAACGCGCCGTGTGCACGAAAATTGGATTTTGGGGCCATTTTTCTTGCCGATTTCATGACTTTCTGACACATTCGTGTTGTAGTTTCTTACGGAATCATCTGCTCTGAGACACTATTGACGTCTCTGGCCAATCAGTGCTTTACATTTTGGCACCGCCAGCGGATAGCCCTGGCCATCCGGGTCATTTTTCAGCCAAAGAGAGTCTGCTGGGTCTGTACACATCTTGTTTGAAACCTCACTGCGAGGTCAAGCACCTGGTTGAGAGTGAGTGACCTAGAATCGCCTTGTGCTTGATCCGGTCCTCCTCTCTCTACCTCTACAAAGTCCAACAGTGGTTCTGTGGTTAATAACTAGGGTAATCCCTATTGGATGTATGTATTGACCTCTCTAGCGTCCTAAGTTGCTTCTTTATATTTCCTTTACTGCCTTACATTTTCAAATGCGTGACTGTATTGCCCTCCTTTACATTTTCAAACACATGACCATACTGCAATGCCTTACATTTTCAAACGCGTGACTTTATTGCACATTTTCAAATGCATGATCTTATTGCACATTTTCAAAAGCATTCCGCTTGGTGATCCGGACCGCGGTTTTTGTGAGCGAATCGAGCAATCTACCCTAAACACGTGACCGGCTGGGGGCTGGAATATGCAACAAGGACATCGTGTTGTGTACGGGGCTGACAGATGAGAAAAAGAAAGCACCTCAAAAACATTCAATTCTGTTTGGATTGGAATGAGAGTTGGCTCAATCGATGTGGAATTTCGGGGTGGTTTGAATGATACCAAGTTCACGGCCCACAGGGCAGGAAAATTGTGTCTTCATTTTTGAGGCGGACAATGGTGGCTGTGTTTGCTGAGCGAGCACCCCGCGCTTCAGCAGATACATGTTGATTTTTACGGGGCCAATCAAAGGGGTGTCTGCGGACCCCGGAAAATACCCTTGGAGGTTAGGTTCCGTGTCGGACAAAAAATGGGCGTTGTGGGGGTTGATCGTTATGTAGAAACTCGGTAATCCTTTCTCAATCATGAGGCCGTGTATTTGATTTCGCATTGTAACTCATGCTGCAGACGAGCCTGACTCTTTACTAAGTTTATTTACGTCTCTATTAGCTCCTATTTACTGTGTTAATCAGGTAGCTACTAATACTTACAGTTGTTTTGTTCCCGACTCATCAGAAAAAAAGATCAAGCATACATAGCGCCTAGTAGCCCAAATACCTGTGGAGATTTGTGGGTGAGGAATTTGGTGATTGGACAACAGATGCATTGGCAATCGCGAAGGCCCTACGACAGGATTCTGGTTGTTGAACGGATTGTCTATTGCAAGCGTCTGCCGCTGCCGGGTTGCCTTCCTCCGTGCCAGTGTAATCTACCATTTTGATTCATATCAATATCTGGTCATTTGAGCTCACAGTCACTGGCACAATATGGCCATCTTCAGCAAAATTGCGGCACAATTGGCCAAAACTGGCAAAAATAGCCATTTTCTGACCGCAATTGTGAGGTCAAATTGTAAGGTATCAATATGATTCAAAATGGTAGATTACAGGACTGTCCAGCTACTTTTTGTTCCTGCCTATGAACAACAACACCCATTCCACCTGCCCTCCGCTGTAACCAATCGTACGTTCATTATAATATTCAATCTTGCTCTGCTCCTTAATTTATTGAGTCGCATATGTAGTCTAGCCAGGTGGTGATGGGAAGAGGGTCGCCGGTAGATGCGAATTTTTTCAGATTGTTACAATAGCAATCACTGCGGATTGGCGTGTTCAAATAGTTGGTACATTGGAAAAAAGTCAGGCACCAGACTGCGTCAGATCCTTCCCGCCATTCTTGAATTTTGCCAGCTCCGTCCACCACAGCTCCCATGCCTGCCCATACTTCTTCAAGAGCCCTGTCAGCCCGTTCCTCTGATCCGCCTACAATTCAAGCCAGTCGGTCCACCAAAGTCATCGAACAAAGGGGCACTGACAATATTCCACAGCTCCTCGCCCGCGTACACGTCCGTGAACAGCTTGCCGAGCTCGTGGCACAGGAGCGCCTCCGCATGTTTGAACACCTGCATCACGTCCGCCTTGAGCCACGCCTTGAGTTCTTCCTCCTCCTCGGCATTCCACCATCTGCGCGCCTCCGTGTACAGCCGGAATCGCACGATGGGGTTGTCGATGCGCTTGCGATACTCGACCTCAGAGCGTAATCACGATCCAGATAGGGGTTTCATCTGGTTTCACTCTCATAATCGACTCTGAGAATACATTATGCGTATTCTGTGCGTAAAAAGGCATTCGGAACCAGCATACGCGCCCGAGCCCAGATTACCGTCTTGGGTTGCGTCGGACATGGCTTAGAGACATTTTGCAGCAAAACTTGTCTAATTGAGATGTCAGCCGAATTCCTGTGGGAAGTCGACCCGGGCATGGGTTCTCAAGTACCCAATATGGAGCTGGAGGGACAACAGAACAAATATCTCCACAAGATCGCTGGACGGGTTAAAAGCAGGTGCACCATCAAGAAGTTGTGTTCACATCAAGTTGTCTCTGAATGGGTTGAATATTACCTGAAGTTGACTGCAGGAAAAGTTGTAGTTGCACTCTATGCAGTGTTGTCCGTGTCAAAGATGTGTCCTGAAAACATCAAGTTGCATTTGCACCTCAGGACATTGCACCAAAATAGTTATCTACATGTTGGAGTTGTCTTTGTTCTCCAGAAAGGTGTTCAATTGGCCCTGAAAGTTGTCTTACTTATGGCACGTATACTGTGCAAAAAGTATTTTTTGCATCTTCGTAATATTGTACCAAAAAAACGACAACTTCAAGATTTCAGATGCATCTTCAAATGTGCATCAGATTTGAGCATCAACTTCCTTGGCAGCAACTTCGGCGAAGTGCAACTTTGAAGTAGTACAACTTGGCGGACACAACTCTCCCACGCATCACAGGTTGGAGAATTGGAGGGTGCAACTTCGAATGGCGAAGATTTTATCGAGGACAACTTCAGCAAATGACAACTTCAAATGTGCACAACTATGAGGAGCTTAGCTGACATCTTGTATCTTTGATATGATGAACTTTCGTGACTTCCATCGTGTGAAACCTGCGGGGAATCACCGGGAATGGGTTGTTGGTGCCCGTGACTATCGGTTCAATCCACCTTTTGTCTAAGGTAGACCACTTCCCCAAGTACATTAATCAAGAGATTTATCCCAAACAGTGCAAAGGCTCGAGATGGACAACTGTGATATCATAAAGGGACATCAGCCATTCTTTACGGCTACTCGTTGTCCCACAGGTAAATCCAGCTCTTTTTCTTGGGCTGGAGCGCTGACCAGGAAATTGATTACCTAGAGTTCAACGTAGATAGCCCAACAATTAAACGAATTCGTTGTTGTATCGAAGTAGGGCTGCACGACGGGCACGACCGTCTTTTTGGCGGGTGTACAACAGATATCCCCCCGGATCAGGCGGGTGAGTTCCGTGCGGTTTCTCTGATTTATCGGACTTAGTGAGATGTGCATGAAATTTGTGCGAGTCCGGGTCCGATCGCTTGTTGTGGGGCAATTATAAACACTACCCTCACCACCAGGATCCAAGCTGAAATTTTCGTGACATTCGAACTGCCAGGACATGAAGGAAGGTGCCATAAGTCTACTGGACAGAGAACTCAACCATTAATTGATTCATCCGACAGAGCACAAGGCTGGAGATTTAGATCAGGGGTATTTTTTATCATTAAGTTTAAACATGCTGCCCCGGGACATCCAAGTTACGACTGTTCATCCCGAAGTTGCATTTTGATCAGGCGAAACCTGCGGCTTTCAGCAGCTCGAAGATTTCAAGTTGCAACTGCTCAAAGTTGCAATTCTGTGAAGTTGCTACTCGGCGAAGTTGTAGCCGTCTCAACTTGCTTCTACAGGTAGAGCACGGGACGGTAAGTACTGTGATGATCTCGGACGTACTTGCTAATTACACTAACTGACCAAAAGAAAGGTCAGGTGATTGTTTGACCTATATCTCAACATTGAGGACATAATTTTTTGGTCAACCAAGTTGTGGTATGCTTTAAAGGGACCTTCGCAACTGTTCCCACTATTTTTTTGATCAAACTATACTGATGCGCCATCAGCCAGGGCGAAATGCCCAAAAGATTGAAAACCGGATTTTTTTAAGTTGACCTGTATTTTTTCGATTTGCCAAAATGGAGCGATCCCACTCGGCGCAGAGCAGGCAGGCCTTTGATACCATAATCAAAAATGAAGACAAGACGCACCTCCGCTTCGCTCCGGTATTAATAAGCGTGAGCGAAACAAAGCCTCAATTTCTCTTGCCCTATATAATAATGGTACTCTTTCGAGTGTGGCCATCGATTTAAAATTTCAAGACAGAAAATAGGAAGAGGGACCTTTATTCAATTGTAATGGAAAAATACAGTTGTTAAGTGGGTGTTGAGTGGAGAGTATCTGGGCAAGCATTGCGAGGGATGCGGGTAAAATAGAGAGGGCAGGATCTAGTGGCCAACAGCTTTCCAAGGAAACTTGTTACCTGCGATGAGCCCAATGAAAGAATTTTTGCGGAGCTGGAGAACCAGAACAGAGAAGAATCCCGTATTTTCACGATGAGTACTCGCGACCGAGCATGGAGATGACCAGCATCGAGGTAACAGTTTTAAGTTGAACCCAGGTAGCAGTGCATTTCAGCTGCAGCGGTAGAAAGGATCGCAGAGGAGGAGGGAAAGAGCAAGAATATATGGGGAAATAGCACAGCCGAGGAGCCATTTGCTTCAAGAACGGTTAATTTGCAATGCCGGATGATCGCCGGGGTAATGATGTCATTTGTCACATTCTGTCACAGAAACCTGAACACGAGGCATGCTGGCAGCTGCAGGTTCTCACAGCTTCGTTCTCTCCTGCTCACCACCATCTCCAAGGATGTCCAGTGCGATTTCATGGCTTTCACGCACTTTGGAGTCCCTCTCTCCCTTTCAATCTCCGGCCGTGGATTCTGAGGATAAAACCGATTCGGACGTCCCAGCAGCAGAATCTGGAAATGATCTGGACATCGACCCAGCAGAACTTCAGGTGCGTGCGAGCCCCTTTTCGCATCTCGAACAATACCAATACCAACAATCTTCCTATCCAGAGACTCCAGGGACTCGAAATGGCGACCCAACAGTCCAATGACCCGGGTGCGTTCAGCGCGGCCCTCAGAGAGCTACAAGAATTAGCTCAGGCTAGCGCACCTCTCTCGCCATTTGCTTTTCGCGTCTTGGAAGTTCTGGCCAAATTTCTTGCCATCGAGAGGATTCCAAAGAGGCTTCGAGTGGGGACGCTTACGAGAGGCTGGTTTTCTCCGCCGTCTCTGCGCTTTGGAGTTACAGCATGGCAAAGAGTGAAAACCCAGATGTCAGTACGCTTACTCGTAGCTATGTGGCTGCATATTTATATTTGCTAGGATGGACGACTCGACGACGCGTGTGTTCGCATTCTTCCAAAGCTCTCCAATGGATCAAGTTCTTCCACGCGCACTTCTTTGGCGATTTGACGCAAAACGTACATCTCCGCGAGAACGCATGGGGCGGCACCATGGTATTTCTGGATCTGGCTGTGGGTCACCCTCAAATGTTTGATTTATCTGGACATGAGATTACCACAGCTGTAAGCTCGTTGTGCCGTATTTATCTCTGAATTACCATTTCAAAAATAACCTTTTTCAGACCGTCAACCTTTGGGTTCTGGAAGCAGGACTCAAAAACTCTCTCTCGAACAACCACTTGCCAGAACACTTGCCAGCAAGGCACTTACACAAACTCATTGCGTGTCATGGCGAAGACTACGGGGACATGATCACGAGTGCCATGGAGTCGGTGGGACCATCGATCGTTGCTCAGACAGCCATACATCATCTCTCGGCAGTACTTGACACCGAATCGGACTCTCACTTCCCAGAAATGCAAAATGAGACGTTCCTGATTTGTATAATGATTTGCACATCGGATTTGGCTCATTCCCTGCTATCAAACGGGGTTCTCCGAATTTTGATCAAGACCCTCTCATACGCGACCCGAGAGACGTACACCGACGATCCTGCGACCAGCGGAATCATGATTGGGCTCGTCCAAAATTCATGTGAGGCGCTGCAGGTCGCCATATCAAGGACTACAGGCGTGACAATGTGTCGTCAAGTCCTCGAGCTTGGAATTCTTGCACCGCTCTTGCGTGCTGACAAGTGGCATACCCATCTTACTCCCGCACACTTCCTAAATGTGCCTTATATCCACTCTCGCCTTCTCATCCAAACTCTGGCCACGTACACCATCTATCCATGCGTCCTCCGTGCTGCGGCTATTGCCATCGAAAAGGTACCCGTCAAGCTGCAAGCCAAACTCGATGAAGCAGGACCGATGCGGGAGGCGTGGCAACAGTTCAAAGATGTGGTTCAAAGGCGCTTGCAGGTTCCAGGAGCACCTGTCGGTCCTTTTGAATCTTTGAGATGTTCCAATCTATTCGTGGGTGTCTGATCTTCGAAGCAATTCTAGCAAAAACTCATCTGTTCTTCCAGTGCCTTCTTCCCTCTCCTGAAGATGCTGAGGGTGCATTGAAAAAATGTGCTGGGTGCAGGGATGTGCTCTAGTGTGTTTCCTTTCCCATTCACTATAACTGCTAATGGCGCATCCAAAGTTGTGGGCGAGCTTGCCAAAATATTGACTGGAAGAACCACAAGAAATTTTGCAAGGAGATGCAAGCCATAAACGATAGTGAGTTTCTCCCCATAATCTTGCTCGAGCCATGTTGAGACGAACCTTGAATCGAGGGAGGCCGGCTGTACCTAAAGAAGAGACGGATTTTGCTCACAAAGTCGCTCTTCACGAACTTGAGATGCACAAAAGCTTCATCTTGCAAAAATGGCGCACAACCCCAGACAATCATTCCCCCGTCACTGTCCACATACATCCCAACGGCCGTACATCTGAATATGAACAGGAAGATCCTCGGTCCCGCAAAATCCAGGTGGCGATTTTGAATTACGAACAGGACCATACCTCGGCCGCGCCCCGACCAACCATTGGCTTCACCAGCGCCCCGATGTTCGAGCACACCGGGCTTCCGACGATGGAGGAATCAGCGCAGAGGTACAGGGAGGAGTGGAAAGCAGTCAAGTTGCTCGCAGAGAAACCTCGGAAACGAGGGATGGGTGCTGGAATTGTCGTCGTTCGTGTTCCAGAGGGTCTATTCACAGTGAGAAAGTTCTTCTCGTTGTTGCCCTACTCGATCTCTTGATCGATTCCAAAAATTTGTAACGAAATTTGGGTTTTTCAATAAACGGCATTGTATACAATTGTTCCCAGTCGAAAAAAGAAAAAAAAGAAAGAAAAAAAGACACTGATGAGGCACGAAATGAAACAAAGGGAACTGGACGAGGATGTGGGCGTGAGCGCGAGACCCTGCGTGGGTGTAGCAGGGTGGCAAGTGCGGCGATGTTGATGGTATACGACATGTGCGGGGTGGATCCTCCGCGATGGGAGCGCGAGCAAACGGGGGCAACGCAACCGTCGGGGGCGGCATCCTCGAGAAAGGAGGGCGGAGGAGCGAGAGATGGCGAGATGGCGACGTGGGGAGGGGGCGGCGGAGCGTGGGTGCAGCGGGTTAGGAATTGTCAGGGAAGGGGAAGCAACGCGGGGGGAGCGCAGCGCGGAGATGAGGGTACATGGGCTTGAGCCGGCGCAGGTCGTCTCGGCGCGAAGGGGGTACGCACAGGACGGCGGCGGCGGCACCTCAGGCTACCCCTACCTGACCCCCATAGGGCCAAATTTTTGAGGGTAGTTAATTGGGCCTATGGGGGGTGTTTTTAAGTGGGTGTCCCATGCTGCATGGGACATCCCATGCTTTGTACCGTTTTGCCTTGGGACGTCCCACAGGTATTGTATGGGACATCCCTCACAGGTTCAAAATCCTTTTTGGGATATCCCACTGGCCCATTTGGTGGGTAGGACCCCTGGCACCAGCCAGGGAGAAAAAAATGCATTTTGGGGCCCATTTATGCACCATTTTGCATGATCTATAGTGATTCATGGAGCTGTTCACTGGGGCTTTCATCCCATGGTAAAGTGGGTACATTGGGGGTGTTTTTTTTTTCCGAGCAAACTGCAATATGGGTACGCTGGCCTGCA
Organism: Mycena olivaceomarginata; assembly: GCA_029378375.1. NCBI lineage: Eukaryota > Fungi > Basidiomycota > Agaricomycetes > Agaricales > Mycenaceae > Mycena > Mycena olivaceomarginata. The sequence continues at coordinate 55,063 of JARKIC010000608.1, forward strand.
TTTGAATACAGTACATTGGCCTGCACTTGAATATCAAAACATGGGTATGTTTGCCCATGCTTGGATATTGAAACATGGGTACATTCGCCCACACCTGGATATCAAAACACAGGTATATTCACCCATGCTTGGATATCAAAATATGGGTACATTTGAATAGTGAAATAGAACCTTCATCCAAATATGAATATGTCATCTGAACAGATACGCCCACATCACGGGTAGTCATGAAGGGGATGTTTATCCAGAGTGGGGTGTCCCATATATTTTCTATCAACAATGGGACATCCCATCTATTTTCTATCAAGAGTGGGACATCCCATCCAATTTCTAGCAAGAGTGGGACATCCCATCTATCTTCCATCAGGAGTGGGACATCCCATCCATTTTCTAGCAAGAGTGGGACGTCCCATCCATTTTCTATCGAGAATGGGATGTCCCATCCATTTTCTAGCGAGAGTGGGATATCCCATCCATTTTCTGGTGAGAGTGGGATGTCCCATCTATTTTCTATCAAGAATGGGATGTCCCATCCATTTCACCTATGGATCGTGCTATGGTCTGAGTAAGCATACCACCCCCCCGGGTTCCTATCATGACCCATCATCTTGATCCAATGATCCAGATCACTTTAAATGAATATTTTATTCGATTAAAATATTCATTTATCGCCGGGTTTGGCCGAGTATTTTGTGTTTTATGCAGCAACCAGGGCACTGATCGAAAAACAGATCAGACAGCCGGATTCAGCGATTTTTTCTCTACAACTTTGGTTCTGACTCTATTTTTGGACTTTTTGGCGTCGGAGCCTCCCAGGCCGACATGTTTCTATTTTGGGCCACTACGCTTTTGGCCCAAAATGGAAATTCCTCGTTTTTGCCCTCAGTTGGGCACAAATTGACCGTTTTTCTTGATTCAACTTTGCATTTGTTATGTCCTATAGGTGTGGATGAGACTTGCATCACATTTTGGGCTGGGGAAACAGTGTAACATGGAGATAATGCCTGAACTCGAAAATTTCAACTCCTGACCTTACTATTTCACACAGACCCAGTGGAGCTTTGCCTAATGACTGTCCTCTCATATTCATACCTTATCTCAGTTTCTTGGATGGATTTTCTCTGTGTTTCAGGTGGATATATATAACTTAATGGCCAGGTAGGAAATTTCATCATTCACAGTATATTGCAAGTACTACATATCAAGCTGGCTGTATAAATGGTCCTAATGCATCTGGGAGGTATGTGGACACTTCTGAGGGACTTTGTGGTCACATTGGAATCAACCACATTGAGATTCAAGGAAAGTAAGTAGCACATAGATATTTACCTTATCAGCTCTATCCCCCCCATGCTGGCCACCAATCCAACTCTATGAAACAATCACAATAACATGTCCCTTCCTCCAGAGGCCAAATTCTCTACCAATATATGGGCAGAATCATGAGAACTGTGAAATGTCAGTTCTGCATATATTCATTAATTGAAGCCCAAAGAAGCCACCTGTTGCGAGATACATGGTATAGGTGAGAAGCCACAAGGTAAAACAACAATCCCAAGCTTTATTTCATTGATTTTGGTCAAGATTTGAGCAAATTGTGTTTTGGACAGTGCACAGTCTAAAGGCTATAATTTGCAGTTATGTAAGCTCTCATGACCGAAAACACCATCTAGGGGAAATCTGACAAAATTCCTTCAAATAAAGCTGAACATTGCACCTTCCCATTGGGAAATGCTATTTCGATGGTTTTCTTTGCATTATATGCGGTGCTTAAGGCCCTATTGGACAAATGATCAGAAATTGTCACTTCACATATCTCAGGTTCAGGTCGATGTTTTGCCCTGAGTCCCGAGTCTAATAATGTTGTATACTTGGGGTACCTCTTAGGATGGTTTACATCATGTTCTAATGCCGCAAAGCAGCCTAAATACCATGAATATTCAGCTGAAGCCTGAACATCACCAAAGTCAATATGTAATGGACTGAGGAAGAATAGAAGTTTAAAAAACAGGTTCATATATCCCATATGTCATGTATGATGATTGGAAAGGAACGCTACATAAGGAAAGGGCAAGGAACACAACAAATAAGCAAATTGTCCATTTGCCCAGAATTCATCTGTATAATGCCTGAAATAGGGGAAGACCATATGGAAACACTGTCTAATGATACAATAGATATATCCTGGGACTGCCAATAGTGAGCCATGACTACGTGTGAGGTAGGAATGCCAGGAGTCGAAATTTTCAAGTTCAGACATTATCTCCATGTTACCACTGTTTCCCCAGCCCAAAATGTGATGCAAGTCTCATCCACACCTATAGGACATAACAAATGCAAAGTTGAATCAAGAAAAACGGTCAATTTGTGCCCAACTGAGGGCAAAAACGAGGAATTTCCATTTTGGGCCAAAAGCGTAGTGGCCCAAAATAGAAACATGTCGGCCTGGGAGGCTCCGACGCCAAAAAGTCCAAAAATAGAGTCAGAACCAAAGTTGTAGAGAAAAAATCGCTGAATCCGGCTGTCTGATCTGTTTTTCGATCAGTGCCCTGGTTGCTGCATAAAACACAAAATACTCGGCCAAACCCGGCGATAAATGAATATTTTAATCGAATAAAATATTCATTTAAAGTGATCTGGATCATTGGATCAAGATGATGGGTCATGATAGGAACCCGGGGGGGTGGTATGCTTACTCAGACCATAGCACGATCCATAGGTGAAATGGATGGGACATCCCATTCTTGATAGAAAATAGATGGGACATCCCACTTCTCACCAGAAAATGGATGGGATATCCCACTCTCGCTAGAAAATGGATGGGACATCCCATTCTCGATAGAAAATGGATGGGACGTCCCACTCTTGCTAGAAAATGGATGGGATGTCCCACTCCTGATGGAAGATAGATGGGATGTCCCACTCTTGCTAGAAATTGGATGGGGATGTCCCACTCTTGATAGAAAATAGATGGGATGTCCCATTGTTGATAGAAAATACATGGGACACCCCACTCTGGATAAACATCCCCTTCATGACTACCTGTGATGTGGGTGTATCTGTTCAGATGACATATTCATATTTGGATGAAGGTTCACTATTCAAATGTACCCGTATTTTGATATCCAAGTATGGGTGAATATACCTGTGTTTTGATATCCAGGTGTGGGCGAATGTACCCATGTTTCAATATCCAAGCATGGGCAAACATACCCATGTTTTGATATTCAAGTGCAGGCCAATGTACTGTATTCAAATGCAGGCCAGCGTACCCGTATTGCAGTTTGCTTGGAAAAAAAAAAACACCCCAATGTACCCACTTTACCATGGGATGAAAGCCCCAGTGAACAGCTCCATGAATCACTATAGATCATGCAAAATGGTGCATAAATGGGCCCAAAATGCATTTTTTTCTCCCTGGCTGGTGCCAGGGGTCCTACCCACCAAATGGGCCAGTGGGATATCCCAAACAGGATTTTGAACCTGTGAGGGATGTCCCATACAATACCTGTGGGACATCCCAAGGCAAAATGGTACAAAGCATGGGATGTCCCATGCAGCATGGGACACCCACTTAAAAACACCCCCCATAGGCCCAATTAACTATCCTCAAAAATTTGGCCCTATGGGGGTCAGGTAGGGGTAGCCTGAGGTGGCGGCGGGGTGGTAAAGTGGGGCCGGGCGATGCCGACAGTGGCCGGGAAAAGCGCGAGGCACAGGGGAACGTGCCCGCGCACATTGACCTGAGGCGCGCAATGGTATGCAGAGATGTAGAAGGCGGCGGGGGGCGGGCGGGCCCGGCGACGTGGCTAGGAAGGCAACTGGGTTAGACGTGTCGAGGGCAGACTAGGGCAAGCGGACATGCGCCCAACCACTTTACCGACCCCCAATACGGGTTCGGTTGGGAACTGCAGGAAGCGCGGCAGTTTGGCGCGGGCCACGTAGGGGGAGATGTGGGGCCAGGCGCAGCGGGTGTAGACGAGATGGGCGACAGCGGCGCAGGGTGGCGGGCAGGCTGGCGCGGCTTGGCGGTACCAGAAGACGCCGGCGTCGTTGAAGCAGTAGACGCTGGGGAAGGCGCAGGCATCCTGCGATGATCGTCAGCGATGCCACACAAAAAACCCCGCAAAAGATCGAGGAGAAACAGCGCGAACTGGACCAGACTGGAGTGAGGAAGAGAAAAGAGGACTGGACGTACTACGGATTGGAGCCAGTAGGGGTGTTCAATTCTTAGTTCAGTTCAGTTCAGTTCACGTTTTAAATAAAATAAATGGCAGATCCGTTGATGTCCGAACTAGCCGAGACTCTCATCAAGCTCGTGACCTTGTGTATATCTCTCCCTTCGCTCCCTCTCTCTCGTTGTACGTGCTCGCATAGACGCGTTTCTCGCCTCCCCGTCCGACAGGTGAGATCCCAATCACCTCCCACGCCCCTCCTTAGTCCTTATACGCCCACCGCCTGACGTGATGTGACGCATCGGTGAACATGTTCCTTCTTGCTCTCTTTTCGTCTTAACTATTTACTCCTTCATTCAATAATGGCTCTTTATGCTATACCCATTAATTTTACTGTACATGTTCTTCGATTCCTCTCTTCTATAATTTTTACAGCACACATAACCAGTTTATAGTTGTTTTAGAATAGTTTATCCATGTATGCCTCTTGATATTCAAGTAAAGCTTCTTGTTCTGTTTCTGGGTCATTTTCAAGGGCTATTGAGGCAGCAGGAAGTTCCTCTGCCGTGTAGATAAAGTTCGATTGTGTTTATGCCCTCGAAGTTTGTAGCATCAGGAGAGAAACCCGATTGGGGTAAGTGGAGCCGAGATCATCGGATCTGCCATTTATTTTATTTAAAACGTGAACTGAACTGAACTGAACTAAGAATTGAACACCCCTAGTCGCGAACCAGGATGAAGAGCTGATCAGACACTCAGCTTGGTCGTACTTGGCTACTACACCGTCACTCGGGTCTCGGCCCGTCGCTCCTCGCTTGCTTCTCGACCACAGCCAACTCGAAGTCTCGCTTCCAGCCCTCGTCCTTTGATGCTTCCACTGCTCTTTGTTTGGGGCCGACGCCTACTCTTTTTTTTTTTTTTTTTTTTAGATCTTGTTTATTCTCCTTTGTGCCTAAGGCATATGGTAGAGATACAAACTGTCAACTTCTTAATGCATGTGTGGTCATATTGTTCTGTATCGTTCTACTCGAAACGTTGGCATGGATAGACTGGTACCCAGCCGACGTGGGCAAATGCCACCAAAGCATGCGGGGAACTCCCGGTGCAGTGATCCTTCTCATGACATCCCAGTCCGACTTCACAGTGCCAGACACCCCCCAATCAGCACCCCCTACCCCTCGGCCGACTCTGATCCTATTCCGAACCCAGACTGATGGAATTCCCTTTCTCGGCACTGTGCAGTGAAAATGCGCATCAACATGCGACTGGGATCCCCCTGCGCAAGCCACCTAGCATTTTTCACAGACGGTGGAAACTTTTCATACGATATATGATATTGCCAGTTCATCGACAATTCTCCTGGATTCGTGTCCCCATCACTATTATTTTGTTGAATGCGATGTATATTTCTGTCATCAATTCATTATATGCACCCTCTGTTTCGACGGGTCATTGAGAAGTTCGTCATTCTCGGTTCGGCACTTCCGACATTCAAAATGCTGAGGCTGCTGCCATGCACCTCATTCACCAAGTGCGTGCGGCACTGTCCGTTGATGCAGACTGTGTGGTGGATATTGGATCTGTGACACTGTGAGTTGTAGTGGCCAAATCTCGGACCCGTATTTTACGAACCTTCGGAACATATCTCCTTCCCCTACGTCTCGCCCTCTTGTCCCGACCTCGCGCTCGGATACCAAGCCAGACTTGCTCGCGACGAGCAGCACCGAAAACGGCGTGTCGCCCTGTATCTATCGGGTAAGGGACAGATAGCTACAGAATAGACGACCGGCTCCTCGCGCGCGACGGGATAAGGCCTGGATGGAGCGTGATGCTGTGATGTTCAAATCGCTCACTTTTCATCCAACTCCACTCGATGTCTTTCCCACGAGAAGAGGTACATATATACCTGCATCAGAGCGAAAATAATTAACACAAGCGAATGAATGGATTATAAATCCCACGCACCCAACCATCCGCAAGTCGTCAGCAACCAACAAATGCCTCCGAAGAGGAAAGGGGATCCAAAAATTGTTGGTCCACGACAAACCCAGAGTAGTCTGAAGTGAGTTACGGGGCGCAAACGGTGGCCAACCGATAGAGCATGCGTGCACCGCAGATTGCACTAAAGGAAGGTGCATGTTCATCATCCTGGGCATCCCCGTTTCTCCTCGTACGCCGCAGCCGTTGAAGCGAAAGATGGCAACCAAAGTTGTGGATCGATAGACCCCAAAGCGGAGTTTAAAAAGCCTCAGACAGACACGGATAATCTTATAAAGAGAGAGATTCACAGCTCATACATGTCGTGCTCAAAGTGATCTTGACACGGGGAATGTGTGCCACGTTCTTTCGAAAGTCTTTCGACTGGGCATCCATGCCGGTAAGGAGCTGCTACAGGGGCGCCGGGGGTTCAGTCAGTGGATCCAGAGCCACCTTCTCATGATTACAGCAAGACCCAAACTCCGGGTTTCGCTGGCTCGACGCTACGGTTTTCTCATCCATCCAATGGAGAGCGTTGCAGTGCCGACAGACCACGTTCATGCGTCCGAGGTCATGGCGGCCTGCAGGCTCGACGTAAGGACGGCGAACAAGCGGGAGCTGGGGTACAGCAGGAACGGGAAAATTTGATACATGGCGCTGTTAATGTAGGGGTGAATTGACACGCACCTGCGACATCTCTCCGTCTACGATTCCGTTGTGTAGTTGGTGGCGTCGGAAGCTGCCCATGTTCGCGCTGTAGACGTTCGCGTTCACGCCGTGCCCACTGCGCTGCAGAGCGAGCATTGGGTTGTGCGGCAGGCGGAGGTGGAGCCTGCCCTGCACGCGCTTCACGTTCACGCTCGCGTGCCCGACGTTCCTGCTGACCAGCTGCATACCGAGGTCGAGTGGCGGAGGTGTCTGAAGACCGCATATGCATTTGAGTAAATTTATCTCAGCGCACATTAATGAGCAAACGCACCTGGAGCCCTGTCCCTCGAGAAGTTGATGCACCGGGTGTCGGTGACATCGGACGCTCATTCTCTCCTTGCGGAAGTTGAGGTTCTCGTTTCCGGCGCCGGCTCGGAGTTTCCTGAAGCGCTAGCTGCCGTTCACGGTCTGCATCTCGCAAAAGAAGCCCGTTGCGAGTCCAGAGTCGGTGACTAGACTCGTAACCAGTCTGCCTGCGATGAGCACCAAATGTGGCGAGCACGTTGCCGCAGGCAGATTGGTACTTCTCGTTTGATCCAATTGGGCTGAGCGCGGAGTTTGAAATTTTTCCTTTTCTCTCGTTCTGAGCCCATTTTAACTCGGTTGTAAAAATTGCAAAGAGACAGCAGAGTCTCACCACAATATTTTTGAAAACTGTCTCTTCAGAATTTTCGCAGAGTCCGCATACGGCGTGTTCTGAACGCTCGAATTTAATTGAGATTTGATGGCATAGCATAGCCACAGTGATGGCGATGATCGGCACCTTCGTCTTCGGAGTCCTGGCCATTGAACTTAGAGAAATTGGAGCTGGATGCTGTTGAAATCTGTTAAATTCAACATCATCACTATTCCTGAACTCTCTTGTGCATCTGTGAAGGACCATGGGGTCAGGGCAAACTTTCAACGGAACATCTGGGGAGTTCTGAGTGTAAATTAATTAAGATGATCATGAAGAGGAACCCCCCCAAAAAAAGAGCGGGTTCAGGATTCGAACCAATGGAGTTCGGGGACATGATTACCAGGGCCGAGAGCACAGCCACTATTTTATCACAAAATGAATCTAATCAAAATTTTAAAAAGACTTCAACACAGCCACTATTCATATCGGTACGTTGGTGGGACTTACTCTTTCGGTCGATGTGAAAAACGCCAATGGATGAAATTTGAAATGGACGACTATTTATTACATACAAGCGCTCGGGGGACCACTCCGAGGTCCCCCTCCCCCTTTATTGATCACACAAATTCAAAAATGCAAAACCTTACAGCCGTTTGCATAAGAAAACAAATAATAAAATCAGTACAATCCAAAAAAGGTTGCAGAGTGGATTGGTTGGTGGAGTTTCAAACGCTTCCGAATGAACGCAGAGACATAATTTGCTATGCAGAGGAGATGTACAGTAGCAATGAGAAGTGTGGCCAACAGCCCACAATTAATTTTTGCCAGTATTTCTCTCTTTATAAAGTTACGCCTGTCTGAAGTCTGTTGTCTGATTATCTATAATATGTCTGATTTATCAGGGAAGGAACACTTTTACTTCATGCTTGAAATTTTGTGGGCCTCAGTTTTACCCAGATTTTTCAGGTGATGCACACCATACATCGTGTGCTCGAGTTTCCAGGAAAAAATGGGGTTTTTTTTTTGGGAGACACTAATGCAAGTAAAGTACGGGCCAAACCATCGAAAACCACATGAAATTCATGTCAATGCAAAAATCTAATTGAAGTGATTTGGCCAACAGTCCACAAAGTGCCGGTAATTCATTTTTGCCGATACTCCGTGGGCTGATGGTTGGCATTGTGTAAAATTTTATAGGCGCGCGCACGCGACCAAACAGTTGGTTAAATCATGAGCGCCGGTTTAGCGCCTAGAAAGTTTAACGCTGATACCCCGAGCAAAGCGGTGTTTTGGCTTTATGTACACTTTTATAGGCGCGCGCGCGTGCTTAAAGTTGATCATGGGGCTAAAAGCCCCGACGAAGCGCCGTTTAGTGAGCGCTTCCAAAGGTCTGGACCGAGCGCTTCCAAAGCCTCGGGCCTGATCTCCCAAAAGCGGAGTTTGAAAAGGCTTCAGACGGACAGGCTTAATTTTATAACAAGGGATTGGTCGGCCGCTTCGCGGCCTCCCATCCCCTTACGTGCATTTAAAAAGTCGCAGAGGGCAGATTGGGAACAACATATCATTTGGTTGAACTGAAAACTGAGTTGAGTTCAATATACACTTTGGCACTGACAGTGAAGGAGCGAGCTTGAGATGCATTATAAGACAACAACCCAAGTTGATTGCCCTTCATCCCAGCTGGATTTTTAAATTCATCTTTTGAGCTTCCCATTCTCATTAGAAGACAATTTGCCTCTGTACTCTATATTTTCCACTTTTCACTCTCGAAAATTAACCCTCCAGGCCGAAGGGTTCTAAAGCACAGAATAAAAGACTCTTCTGAAAATTGTGCCCAATAGCGCCCGAGAAATCTATGCCATTGAATACGCAATCGGAACCATGCTGGTTTCTTCAAGTTGTTTCAACTGCAGCTCAATTCTTCTCGCATCAGAGTTACTTTCCATGTGCTACTAATTCATGCGCTGATAGCAAGATACATGTATAGATCCTATTTTGCATTCAGTTATGTAGTTGTTATATTTTATACAGATCAAACTTTCTATGCACCTCAGACTTCAACTCAACTTCAATTGACTTCTCAAGCCTGAGATGTTGATTTTTTTTTGGCGTCAACTTAGAGCATACACCTGCCTGAATGTTCCCCGGAGCCACCTTCGTTTCAATCCAGTGGGAGCAATAAGTCAAAGTCAGCGTCAGGGCAGTGTCAAAGTTTACTGTAGTATTTCGTTCAAATCGACACTGGGTGTGACGCGCGACCCAAAAAACCAATTCGACATTTCGACAACAACCAAAATTCGGCGTGACACCAGCGAAATTTTCGACATCGAATCGAAAAATTTTGGCTTTTTTAGGTCTTACAGGCAATTTTGAGCCCTGTGTGACACTCAGGAGGTTCGACAAACGGCCGCGTGATGCGTGACCCTTGCCAAATTTCGATATCGACAGGGGGGTGCGTGACGCGTGACTGTCGATTTGAACGAAATACTACAGTATTAGCAACTTGACGGCAGGTGCCGAGAATGCCGAATAATGACGCTATCGGCCAGTGGGAAATACAATAGTCGGTCAAGTACGGAGAGCTACCGTGGGTATGGCATTAGCGGAAACTCAGCGGAGTTTGCCCTGCCGCGACCGGGAAACTTTTAACGGTGAGAAAAGCGAAGTTTGGCCTTGTGGACATTTTTATAGGCGCGCACGCGCTTAAAGTTGATCATGGGGCCAAAAGCCCCGAGGAAGCGCCGTTTATTGAGCGCTTCCAAAAGTCTGGAGGCGGCGCTTCCGAAGGCTCGGGCCTGATCTCCCAAAAGCGGAGTTTAAAAGGCTTCGGACGGACAGAGACGATTTTATAAAGAGGGAGAAGAGAGAGAAGTACTCTTAATAGACATTTGTTTGTGATTTTCGCCGAATGGCTCTGCACTGGTCTCAAGCAAAAAGCATTAATTAAGATACAACTTCTAGACTGATCCAATGTTCTACACCCCATATATTTCCGCTCACTCCACACGCCGAGCTCTGGGTATGGTGGCACACTTGCACCGCACCCAACCAATCACCTGCGACAAGTTTTAGCCTGAACCATCGAGTGCATATCCATTATCGACCTATTTTTCTCCCCACATACCTTTTCACCCCAATGACCGAACTTTTTGTTCAGCGTGCGACTCCCACCACACGCAGTGCTGCCAATCCTCTGCAAAAGTTTCCCCATCACCACTCGAGCCCCGGGCAGCCAGTTGATGCGCTGTAAAGAAACAAAACCGTTCAAGATGTGCATTGATTACATTGACTTCCTGCATCAATTTCAACACTCTACACTGGTGTATTGTATTGTTTAGATCGGGGTCATGCCTTTCAAATGGCAGGCTGGTGGTATATAGTAGATATACCATATTCATGACATTTGTGGTGTCCCTCAAGTGTTAGCTTGTGTCCATTCGTCTCCTTTATCTGGCAAAATTCACCCCTGAAGACGGTATGATTCCAGCACCTCAAAGGAATTTTATAGAATTTGTCCTTCAGTCGAAGTAGCATGGGCGGAGTTTCAACCGAATTTCTCTCAAGTTCGACCTGGCGCCTGATTTCTTCTGGGTTAAATTTCTTGTAACTTGGTGACTGGGTGTATTGGATGCCAAACCTTGATTCCAGCACCCCAAAAGAATTGTGGAATTTGTCCTTCAGTCGGAGTAGCGTGAGCGGAGTTTCGCCCGATTTTCACCCAAACATTGTTTGGACTGAGTAATCCGAACTTTGCGCGCGGACATCAGTTTATGCTTTTCGGGTGCTCCGGTCCACCAAATTGGATGCAGCGAGAGGTATCATGGACGCTCACCCCATATCCCAGCGCCTCACAAAACCAGCGACTGCAAAACGATTGACGAGTGGACTTAACTTCGTATCTGCAGCCCACCAATTCCACAATACGAAATAATATTGGAACACAGGTGGGAGGCCTATGAGCACCTATCTGTGGAAGAAGGTTCAGAGAGACATTCAAAGTCATAATGTATGAAAGTTTTTGTGAGGTGATATTGTCTTCACCATATTTACACGGAAATGCAAGGAGCGATGATGGCCAAAAAATCGGCCGGCGCCAATGCAGCCAAAAACACAAACAAAAAGCATTGAATTCTTCCGAAGTCTTTTGTAGGCCCATGGTCTACACGTCTATACGCACCTTGGAAGGACTTCGCATCAGCTCAGAACCTTCATTTCGTGACGAGAAATCCAGCTTTCCGAAAGTTCATGCGGGGACCGTGGAGTGACTGTAGTCCCCTACTAAGTTTCAGAGTGAAGAAAAAATCTCGGGTGTGGACAGTGAATCAGCTCAAACATACCCTTTCCCTTTGTCGTCGATCTGCAGCGCCATGCTGCGTACTCATACCGAGAGGTGAGTTTGGTGGAAGCGATTTAGTTTCTGCTGATTCGTGAACAAGCCTCAGTTACAACAGGGTTCCTGGAACTTTGAATGCCTGTAGGGGATTTCAGAGTAGGCAAACTCATTTTCGCCCTTCCAATACACAAACTACCAATTTGGAGCAAAGGGAAAGAGCCACTTGTTGAAGCAGGAGAGCGGTTGGAACACATTGCCTTTTTTTGGCATCTTAGTTCTGCCCAAATACAGAAATTTTACACAACTTGAGTCGCTGGTGGTTAAATTTTTTGTGGGTCTCTCAGAGTACTCATTCAATGCCCACAAACTTGATTCCACCAAGAAATCTGTACCCATTCCACTTCTGAACCAGGACAAAGCATAATACTCTTGTGGAGTCAGACCTGCATGCCCGAATACAGAAAATATTACACCACTTGACGCCCACACCGCAGATTTCAGTCAAAGGCTCGCAGGGTTAAGTAGGCCCCACTTTACAAGCCTTTTTCTGACTCCCAAAATTCCATGCGATTTAGCATCGGTAATTTTCACAAGCCTATTTCCCGCCACACTACCCCAAATGGTCATGCATTTCGAATATAGTGACCTAATGGTTATGCATTTCGAAATATAGTGACCTAATGGTCACGCGTTTCGAAATATAGTGCAATGCAAATGATTGGCGAGCACTCGCTTTACTGTAGCCTATTTCGCATATGAATAGCACTAGCAGATACCCTTGTTACGCTATGGGAGGACATTTGCACGTCTCCGAAGTTTGCTCCAGATCAATTAAGTACTTTTACTGGCAACCACGTTCAACGGGCTGCTAGCGCCGTCCAGCATGACCAGAACATGTCCTAGTGACCTAATATTTTGAGAGGGACAACATATATACCTGGGGAACCATGTCACAGGGCCAGAAGTCCGGATAATTTAGTTACAATTTTTTTTAGCTCCTTTGGGTACATTTCGCAGTTTTGGTATTTAGAGATATTGTAAGGGTTACTGTTATCGAAGGATTTCATATGATTCTGGCTCTGTTTCATTGTTCCTCAGGTGTACATGTTGTCCCTCTCAAAATATTAGGTCACTGGGACATGTTCTGGGCATGCTGGACAGCATTCAGTGCGAAAACAGCTGAAAAACACAGATGGCCCAATACATCATATTTTCGTGAATTATTTTCTGTCACTAATTGTGCATGAATTAGCCCGACAGATCTATTTAAGTTTCATCTAAATCGGTGCACAACTGGTTGAGCTGTTGACAATTCTCTGAAAACATCGCAAAACAAGAAAATTTTGTTCGCGCCTTCGGTTCCGACATTAGCTGTAAGGGTGTAAAAAACATTGTAAAGCGTGTAAATATCGGCTGTCGCTTCACGAGATATCCTCAGATGTGTCTCTCACCTCAGAAGGGGTTCTGTGTTTAGTAGCCGGCCTGAGGTTCTCGGCAGGGCCAGAGCCATGGGTCAGGCCTTGTTGAATCCTGGGGCTGTGCCAATGCGATTGCAACTGTCTCGTTAAGAATGGTGACTGGCAACGTAAAGGGTTTTGATGGCAGTTCACGATCGGCCCTCGCTGCAGCCTCAACCGTCAACATTTTGGGCACACTTTGAGTGGGAGATCGCTTCGTTTTTACATTTCGCAGGGAATGTTCGGGGCCGAATTTTGATTTTGTCCTTTTTTTTGTCCCCCGGCCATTTCTTTCTGAGTTTCACAGCCAATTCACAGCCATTCACAGCCATTTATAAAACCTTTTCTAGGCGTATTTGAAAATTCTGCCCGGAACAGTCCCTCGATATTCATCTCATATGCCTTCCAAATTTTAGTTTGAAGTCATAGAGTCATTGTAGAAGACTGGAGCGCTGGCCGACGCAGAAACAAACAAAGGACAAACAGACATTTGCTTTGCGGGGATTTCCAGTCACGATTAAGAATGAATCCCTTGGGAGCCCTTCCGATTTGAGCACAAAGACCCCTACAAAAAAAAAAAAAAAATCACGTGCTCGATCGGAACAGTAAAGAGGTGAGCTCCAGCCAAGTGTTCGCGCTTCCTAGGGCTACCATATTTTCTTACTGCCGGAGCGAAGCGCAGGCATGTCTTGTACCTGTATAGAATACGACGGGTGGCCGAGAAATTGAATTTTTCATACAGTAAACGTTCTGAGGATTGTAAATGGCCAACAGAAAAAACAGTGGAATTTTCAAAAGGAACTCGAAAACCAGAGTTGATGTTGGTTAGTCATTTCGTTCGAAGCCGACCCCTAAGCCCATCATTGAATATTCTTCTTACTCAGATGGGACTTATGGCAGGTTCAGCAAGGATAAGAAGGGAGCACTTGATGTATTTAAGGTTTGAATAGACCTGCATTACGGATTTGAACGCCCCACGAACAAGGGCAAAAAATGTATTTTTTGGTTGTCCTCCAGAGGGACAAGGGACCTATTCTGAACCCCGTGCCTCACAATGGCATTTTGAACCCCATGCTCCATTCAGTGCATTACAATATATTTTGGGCAGGTTCAGCAGGGATAAGGGAGCACTTGATGTATTTAAGGTTTGAATAGACCTGCATTCTGGATTTGAATGACCCACGAGCAAGGGTAAAAATTGTATTTCTGCTGTCCTTCAGAGGGACAAGGGACCTATTCTGAACCCTGTGCCTCACAATGGCATTTTGACCCCCATGCCCCACCATGGCATTTTGAACCTCATGCCTCACAATGGATCAAGGCATTTTAACCTACAACCTACAACTTATGATCCCATTTGCAACCGCAACGACCTCGTCATTCTGTAGCCTCCCAATGACCATGTCGAGGCAGGCCAAGCACCAGGCGTTGGAATGGGAATTGTCGTACATATACTTCACTCTAATGACCTCCATTCCTCAAATATTTCCCTTCATCCCCAATATATTGACGGAAGCCGATCAGATAGTAAAATCAGCGTCAGTTAACGGGTCAGTGATTCATATGGTTACTAGTGGGTCTGACCGCAGAAGTCTTAATATTCATTAATTTGTCATTCACTGCGCTTCACACAAGCACGCTGGATCACATTGAACGCAGAACATCCATAGGAGCACCAAACGTAGTTCAATGTTGGTTTATTTTTATGTGGTCATCTTACAAAACTCTAATCAACTTCTACGAGCTCATGCTTTTTGTACCCTGTCCCTGACCGACTCAGGTCATGCTTTTCAAAATGCTCGCCATTTGAATGCACCTCTATTTTGCCAGGTCACCCTTTTCAAAATGGCAGCCATTTGAATGCACCTCTATGGCACAGTACCTCAGCCCATGGGACATTCAAATGCAAAATTTGATGGCCGTGCGTCGGCAGAAAGGTTACAGCTCTTTGCGGTACAACAGGCGCGGTCCGTTTTTTTCTGTTTTGGCAAGTTTTCACGAGAACAGCTGCCCTGAGCTTAATTCTCAACCATTTCCCCTCCAAATAGGCTCATTCGATTCGCATTGAAAATGCACAGCGAATGGAATACCGGTATTTTGATCTTTTTACGTAATAGAATTTCTTCCAGAAAGACTTGGTTTTGAGTAGGACACCTGTAACACTCAGAATACTGTTCCGATTGGCCTAGTTTTTGGATATGCTATACATCTGATGCGGCCCTAGACAACGGCGTGTTTATTTATATTACATGCTGAATGATTATGATCTAATGCACACTTTAGCGAAGTAGATATCCAGACACTACCATAAGTAGAGCTGTCCATGGAAGTTTGAGTACATTAAGCTCCGTAAACATCCACATTGGCTAGGGTCACATCAGATGTATAGCATATCCAAAGATTAGGCCAATCAGGGCAGTATTCCGAGTGCTACAGCTGTCCTACTCAAAACCAAGTTTTTCCGGAAGAAATTCTATTACATAAAAGGATCAAAATACCGGTATTCCATTCGCTGTGGATTTTCAATGCGAATCGAATGAGCCTATTTTGAGGGGAAACAGTTGAGAATTAAACTCAGGGCAGCTGTTCTCGTGAAAACTTGCCAAAACAGAGAAAAACGGACCGCGCCTGTTGTACCGCAAAGAGCTGTAAATATGCCAAGTGCTCCCTTATTCCCGCTGAGCCTGGTTGAAATGCATTGAAGTGATTGTGGCAGACTGTTCCATTTTGAAGCACATGGCTCAAAATGGCGGGGACTGGACCGCAGCCCGCGGGACGTTCAAATACAAAATTCGATGGCCGTGCCTCGGCAGAAAGGTTAAATATGTCAAGTGCTCTCTTATTCCTGCCGAGCCCAGCAATTCAAGCCCAATATTAGCCAGACGGATAGTGACATAGGTACTTCGAGCCCTCGCAGAGTGCGAGCGCGACAAGGAAGGGGTCATAAGTGGTACAAAAATCATTTAAAACATTCTTAGAACATTTTGGACGGCGTTGAGGCGGAAACGCAGCCGGCACGCGTCCTTGTTGGCAGAAAAATTGAGGCGTTGGATGGTCAGCGCGGAACCATATGGCAACAAAAAGGCCAGCAGAGCGTGTCTAGGGCTGGAAAATTATGATTAAATACGCCTGCTGGCCATAATGTACTGTAATCGTAATATAATCTTAAGTTTTGGAGGGGTATTTAATCGTAAGGGTATTTCGTAATTTAATCATATTTAATTGTATTTATTCAGTATTATTCGGTCCATATGATTTTTCTCCAGTTCCCAGGCCCGACTTCCCTCCAAACATCCAGCATAACCTCAGGCAAGGCTGTTGTAGGGCTCTCCATGTGAATCCAAACAAATGCATGTGAACCTCGGCACAATAAGCCAAGATTTCGCATCAAAACCGTATTTTGACCACAGTGAAATCAATTCAAGCCGGATTTTGACGGGGTCTTGCTGGGAAGATAGCCAGCGAAATTTGGGTTCAAACTGTCGGCTCAGATCAAAAGCGCAAATAGGGGTCAATTCAACACACAATTGAACCTTTTCCCTGCAGAGCTTGGCCATGACTGAACGGAAAATTACCGCATCCTGCGCATTCGAAAGCCACAGCAATTCTGAGTCGAAATGCCTGCAAGACCTTGGCAATTGCCCTGCAGAGCTTGCCCATGACTGAACAGAACATTACTGCATCCTGCGCATTCGAAAGCCACGGCAATTCTAAGTCGAAATGCCTGCAAGACCTTGAGAACGGACGGTCAAACGGCTTCTTGCAAGCCCGCCTGCAAGATGAGCGTTGGATTTGTTAGTGTCCAACCGGGAACCTCAACAGAAATTTATGAGGACAGAGAAATGAATCCTGAGGTGAGTGGCCGAGACGTCCAAGTTGCAACCCTCGTCAAAGGACAGCTGCGTGAGCAACTAAGGATCGCAACGACGGAGAAAAAACCACCATTGTCTCCGATAGATAGAGCCTTGTAAAGCTGCGTGTAGAAGACTACAGAGTCTTATGATGCAGAGTTGTCTGAGCACGGATACGCTGGTGCGGCAGGCTTTCCCATATCAATCTTTCACTCTCGAAACGAAGGAAGCCACACATGTCAAAGCTTGCCATGTCTGAAAGAGTTGATTCCAGAAAGCATTGACAGCAATATTTGCAATAGGTAAGATGGATCAGCCCTTGCATTTTCAACCCGCCGTGTTCAAGCTGGATGCGTGAGCAGAAATTAAAACAAGTACGCATACATAAAACTGTATTCACCTGAACTGCTCATGGATGCCCAAGATGCTCAAAGACCAGTCTAGTGTTGCCACGACTCTAAAAGTCGAGTCATGACTCCGTAAGTCGACTTCAAACGATGTTCGACTCCACTCAACTCGACTCGGTCTCACTCGAAGTCGACCCGGGTCGACTCAAGTCGATGGAGTTACAAACCTTTTAGATCTGTATTTCCAAGCTAATGACGTTGGATAGATGGTCAATTTAGTGTGAGTTTACCTTGGCATTGTATGGCAGTGAGATATTTGTCATTATCCAACAGTATCAGGTCCCCGTTTGAAAAACTCTGAAGAGGTGGATTTCTTCCAATTATACACGAGCTACACTCAGAGGCACCTACTTTTGAAGATATCTCCGAAATCATATCCCCTGAGCGAGGAAATTCAACCGTGCATGTGTTTCGACCTTTGTTTGCTTCTTACATCAGTATAGGTCTGTTCTCAGGTGATTACAACCCTATTCAAATACGTACCTGCCAAGTCCGACTCAAGTGACTGCAAGGCAAGGCAAGTCGGCTTCTTCCGACTCCGGAGTTGGACGGAGTCATGCCAGTGACTCGACTCGACTTGGGGGGTTGGAGTCGGGGGGTAGTGGCAACACTAGACCAGTCTCATATATCGCAGACCAGGCTCATGAGTGAGCCGAAAACACGGATTCAATTTTTTCGCCGCCACATGCCTGCGTCGCATCGGCTCGCATCTTCCACCCGACTCCGCTTGCTATTAATTAGAAATATTTCGATGCTCCGTCGCGTCCCCGCCAAATCGCCGCCTCCTTCCTATTTAGGACCCGGGCGGTGAGGTGTTTGAGCAGGGGTCCCCATCATTAGCGTTCCCACCACCGCCGCCACCTCGGATCTTTCGCTCTTCCTCTTCGTTGTCTCATACTTTGACGCAATATAACGATAGTGTTAAACTGGTGCCACAATTTTTTTTCAAGGACAGCGTTCTGATTTATTTGATCCGTCGCATCTGATACTTGCAGGGTCACCTTTCGATATCTTCTTGACCGAGTAATTTCTGTACCTTTTGTACAAGTTCGGAACGAACTTTCACCCACTGCGGCAGACATTAATTGCTCAATGCTTTTGGAACACCGGAAGAATAAGATGGAAATGGCTCATATTGAAATATCACATATATACAAAAGACAATCTCTGCTTCTGCCACAACATCCCATCCCATGCCCTCTGCCCATACCCAACGACTGTATGCAAAATCTAACCCGACGATAATGAAGCCTGCAGTGAGGGACTTAATAAACAAATAACCAAAAAGAGTTTTGGGGCTCAGGAGAAACAGTAGGATACTCGATATTGAAGCCCGCTGGGGTGATTGCGTTAGAGATCCGAGCTGGAATTCAGATTGAACTGACCTCAAGCAGCGCCGATGCATGTGGGTTAGATGAATGAAGAAATAACAACACGGCAACTATTTCCGGATAGCCGGTCAACAAGCGATTGAAGTGGAATCTGGAAGTGAAGATGTACAGATTGATGATACTGAAGAACGTAGAATATGAAATCCAATCTCGACCCCGATCACAGTAGAAGTTGGGTCCAAGGCGGAGGGGTCGCAGGTTTGGGTCGCGGTCCACATGAAGGTATTGTGAATGTGCTCCAAATGGTCGAGCGTGTCTCCCGCGATGAGGGTGGTGGATTTTTTCCATCCCTGCGCACCAATGGTCAAGTCGTTGACAGGGCGTAGCATTTAATGTGTGCAAGTGTACATTTATAACATCCCGTCTTTCCCTTTCTCTAGCAGTCCAACTGCTGTTATGTAAATCCTGCTTATGGAGGTGTTCTCGATCCTTCCTGAATCCTTCGTCTGCCTTAGTCTCCCTAGTAAGACCGTATATCAAGATTTTTTTTTTTTTGAGAATTTGGAGAGTGCCAAAAAAATAACCTGATATATGCCTCTGCCTATATGCTTGAGTAGTTCATGAAGTACCTGGGCGAGATGATGAGCTTTCACTCCAGGCAAGTCATCCCTTTCCTTTATCTTCAGTGGTTTTTTTTGTTTTTGTTTGAGGGGGCCAGCGATTTTTTACGGATCAGAAGGGCGTAGCTAACCTCATTTTATCAGTGCTTCTTTCCTCTTTCGAGTTGAATTGTGAATAAATCAATATCCAAACCCCACAGTGAACAGTCTGAGACTCAATTGTTGATATTTTGGCCACAATAAACCCCATCAACCACCCGCCAAAAAAAGGATGCCTCAGTGTCTGCCTTGACAGAAAAAGTCCAAGGAGTGCATATATCGTGGTTTATGTCACATTACGAGGTTTTTGTGGCTAGAATCTGATGGTCTCGCGCCGACTCTCGTTGCCAAGGGGTACCCACTGAAGAAATCTCCGACACTAGGTACAAAAAGTGAATTAGGACCTCCGAGACCCGCCCCCTCCCCCTCTTAGTCTCCGAAGATGGTTGAGCAGTCCGGGCCGTCGTTTTCGGGGTTGTCCTATTTGAAGCAAATGATGCTGGCACCGGGCGCCGGAGTTCAATGAGCATCTTATGGCACAGGAATTTTAAGACTTCTCTCACCGCTTTCGAGCTCTGGGAGAAGGCGTCGATTTCCTGCATTGACGTCAGAGTAAGCATAGTCAGGCCCACGATGTGCACTGACCTAGATCCTCCAAGCCTGCAGGGATCCTGGCAGATTCATCTATACGCTATCAGGCGCGATATGTGAGTCAAGCTGGGGAGTGCCTTACCATTGATAGCGGTCTCACTGGGAGGAGGGCCCTCTAGAATCTCAGCAGAATTCTCGCGGCTGGGCAGGCTGAGCGCCTATGCAAATGGGATGAATGGGTGGAGCGAGGACTGGTCTGAGTCCGAGGTGTCCATTTCGTCCTCTCTTGTGGGCAAAGCTTACTGGCTCATCGGGGCGCCGCGATGCTTGACGAGTTCTGTTTGAGTGGCGAGGAGGGGGGTTGTCATTGCCATTGTTGCCGCCTCGTCTGCGCTGGCTTCTGGTACGTGTCATAGGAGTATTTAGCCGTCACTGCAGTGGCGAAGATTATAGGTGCATTCAAAGGGCTGGCATTTTGAAAAGCATGGCCTGACACAATAGAGGTGCATTCAAAGGGCTGCCATTTTGAAAAGTGTGACCTGGCGCAATAGAGGTGCATTCAAAGGGCTGGCATTTGAAAAGTGTGACCTGGTGCAATAGAGCTGCATTCAAATGGCTGGCATTTTGAAAAGTGTGACCTGGTGCAATAGAGCTACATTCAAATGGCTGGCATTTTGAAAAGCGTGACCTGGCGCAATAGAGATGCATTCAAATGGCTGGCATTTTGAAAAGCATCACCTGGCACAATAGAGCTGCATTCAAATGGCTGGCATTTTGAAAAGCATGACCTGGCGCAATAGAGCTGCATTCAAATGGCTGGCATTTTGAAAAGCATGACCTGGCGCAATAGAGCTGCATTTAAATGGCTGGCATTTTGAAAAGCATGACCTGGCACAATAGAGTGCATTCAAAGGGCTGGCATTTTAAAAAGCATGACCTAGCACAATAGAGGTGCATTCAAATGACTGGCATTTTGAAAAGCATGACCTGGCGCAATAGAGGTGCATTCAAAGGGCTGGCATTCTGAAAAGCATGGCCTGACACAATAGAGCTGCGTTTAAATGGCTGGAATTTTGAAAAGCATGACCTGACACAATAGAGGTGCATTCAAAGGGCTGGCATTTTGAAAAGCATGGCCAACGCCACTACCCAAGTTCTCCTTCCTCCTTTCATTCCACATGGATATGTATATTCCCCTGGAGATTCCCCTGGAGACCGTCCTTTATTTTTCCTTTCCAAGCTTCCCTCTTGTTCTCTCTTTGGTCGCACCTCTCGCCGTTCAACTCCTCTATTCAAATCTGGTTTAATTCTTACGCACTCTGGGCATTTTCTCATTCCTTTTGACGTAACCACAACTCTCTACATAATCTAGGTAGTTCAAACTTCAAACACGAATAACAACCAAGTTTTACCCTCGCATTCAGTTATATTGTCAGCCGCGCCGTAGGCGTATCACCACCATGCCTCTATCCAAGGGCGCCGTCTGGGAGTTCTTCTACGAAGGCAAAAGGCGAAACACTGCGCACCACGATGCCTACTGCAAGGCCTGCATTGATGTCTATCGGCCGGCCAATGCTCCGATCGACGTCGACAGCGACAGCGGAGATGGATCGGAGCCCCCGTATTTGAGGTTGTTACAGGAAGCGTGGTTCAAGGAGGGTGTGTCCTATTGCTGCCTCCCCTCAGAATATATAATTGACCCCTATTGAGCTTGTGGGAAGGAGCCTGCCGTCCTGGGAGAAAAGAAGGCAATGCTGGCCCACCTGATTGGGCAAGGCGCCTGTCCTAACGCCTCGGAATCGATGAAGAAGGCCGCGAGACAGATCAAGGCCGGGAAGAATCCTGCCAAAGACGGCGCCGACAACAGTTCCGACGATGACACTGAGAAGCGGCCGCGGAAACGCCAGCGCTTTCTCCAAGTCGAGCAACACATGAAACAAACACAATTAAAACCCTTCAAGGGGATCGACATCCCATTCTCCCCGGCGCAGGCAGACATGATACGTACTCAGTTTCTTCGTGGAACAGTCTCTGCGAATCTTCCCTTCCAGTGGACTTTGAACTCCGAAATCATCAAGCTTTTTTTGATGTTTCGTTCCGCCGCAACTGACGTGATGCGGCCCGATGATGTCTTGTCTGGTCGTTTGTTAAATGAAGAGGTCACTAAGGTGGATAAAGCGGTCGTAAAAGCCTTGGAGGGACAATATGCGACGATCTCGTGAGCGATTATAGTGTTGTAGTTTCAACAATACTTATTTTTCTCGGCAGTTCCGATGGATGGAAGGATAAATTATCCATTACCGGCGTTGACGCGACTGTCAACGGAAAGGTGCGATCTCCTTCCCTCTGCCTGTGAAATATTTCACTCCAGAACACACCAGTCACATTTAATCGATATTATCCACACTCGCGGCAAGAAGAAGGACGGCATATCTATGTGTCGGGCTTTTTGCGAGCATATCGACAAAGCCGAGGTGACCTACGGCTGCATTGTGGTTGCCTACGTGTGTGACAACGATAGCGGAAGTCAAAGCGGCCGAAAGCAGTTGGTGGCGGCGCGGCCGTGGCTTCTCGGAATCCCTTGTTGCGGTCATCAGGTAATTTTTGACCTTCTTTGCGTGTCGATTACTGATTAGCGCAACATGCTTAGGGCCAGTTAATTCTCATCGACTACTTCAAAGAGAACGAGGATGCAAATAGCGCAGCCGAAGAAACCACCGGGATAATTGGCTGGATTAATGGCCACGAGCGTGTGCGGGATATCTTCGATGAAGCTCAGGAGGAGCATTTTAAATTGCCCGAAGGCGATGCGCTCTCGTATCTTACGGCAAATCTTACGCGCTGGACTACTCACTATGTCGCATTCACTCGTCTCATCCACCTCAAGGCACCTCTTCGTCAATCCGCAATTGTTCGTCGCGTAGACATCATTGCAGGCCAAGTTGGTGCCGAGAAGAACAAGAAAAAGGTCAAGAAAATGACGGAAGAAGCGACGCAATACTGTGATCTCCTCGACGATCCGAATTTCTGGAAGAAGCTCCAGACTGTCGTTGAGGATATCGAGCCTATTTGCTTTATCACGAATATCAATCAGGGCGAAAAAAACGCGTGTCCTTCTTGGTTTTGCGGGTGTGTACCTTCACTTTAGTCGTCATCCGAACGCCCGAGTCGCTGCCGGCATGACCGCGCGAATCGAAAAACGTTGGGCTGCGATGGACCAAGACTTCTTTGTGATGGCCTTGGTCCTTAATCCATATACGAGCATGTGTCTCGTTTCGGTGACCAAGCCGGGGTTTCGGTGTTCGATTTGAGCGCGGTTCTCTTGCAGGTGTGTCGTTCTAATCAATGCGAATGCGACGATTTTGGATTTCTGACGTTAAGACTTCCAGCTTTACGACCGTGTTCGGTCTCGATCGCCACCCGGACCGCTCTCACCAGAAGAGCAAGCAGCTTATGACGCCGAAAAGGAGCGTAAGGAGAGCGAGGTATCGCAGGCTTTCCTTCAATATATGAGTAAAGGCGGCGCATTTGCGGATTTCTGGAATACCCGTGAAAGCTTTGGAAAATCCAATGTAAGTGTGTTGTTCATTATTGTAGCTGGCGTTCACAATTTTATTTGGCAGGGGAGTAATCCCGTTCTTGTGTGGCAGCAATATCTGGGCACTCCTGGAATTCACGAGCTCGCTGATTTCTCGATCTTGATTCTCGATGTCGCTGTTAACCAAGGGGGCAATGAGCGCGACTTTTCTGATCTCAAAATCAAACGGACTCGTACTCGCAACCGGCTCAGCTTCGAGAAAACCGGCAAGATGTCAAAGATACAAATGAACCAGGCAAGTTGTAATTAGATCCACTGATCCGTTCCAGGTCGGCCCCTCGATTCGAAGCGAGCATGTTGCTGCAGGCTTTGTCGAGCCACGCGAGAAGCGCCAAAATCACGAAGACAATCGCGTCGCCAAGCTCATTGCAGTTCCGCGCTATGCGGACGCCTTGGAGAACGCCGAAGAATCCGATGATGACAACGAGCCGCAAGTGAGTTCTCGGCTCGTTAATTCTCGCGTCGCGTGGCGGAAGGTCTATACCTCCTGGGTGGTTGGAGCGAGAGAGCAGGAAATTGAAGCTGCTCGGGAGGGCTTGTCCTTGGAAATTCTGACCCGCCTGCCGTGGGGCGGCGAACTCAGTTTCTTCCTCGCAAGTTATCTCTGCTCTTTGGCGGAAAACTTCCGCAGCCGTCGCAGCGCCCGTCGCGCAAGGCATTCACCAGCGAGACACTCTTAATGGAGTTGTTGGCACAAGAACACTCGGACGAAGAACCTGACGATGGCGAACTAGAGGGGGTCGGGAGATGATTATGATGGGAACTAGCGCGTCTTTGTATAGCTTCTAAACGGCGGCAAAAAATGTCTTTAAGGCCTTAATATCCCACTCTTACAGTAATAACGTCTTAATTAAGACTTAAGGCCTTAAGAAAATCTCGACCATTAATAAACCCTTAACATGGAACACTGCGCGAAATAACGCATGACAGCGCCCACCCTAAACTGTACGGCACTGTACGGCGGGTAACCACGTGGCCGCGAGTATGGTTCGTCTTGATGGCAAACACAACAGCATCAAACACCTTTCTTCCTTTTCCCCCACCGCCTCTCGCGTGAGTCTCGCCGGCAAAAATCGAAAAATCATGCTCCCTAAGACCCAGTAACTTACGTTACCGGGAATCAGCGGAGTTTAAAAAGGCTTCGGACAAGCGTAATTTTATAAAGAGAGAGAAGAGAAGAGAAGAGATGCAGCGGGTGATGGGACCATCCTGGCCCATTATTTCGTGGCCCAGGGTCAACAGTGCCGGACATATGATGCCAAATATTCTGACTGACTGCGTTGAGTCCAATCTCAATTTTCGAAACTCCGACCACTCTACGCCAGTGTTTGTTGACTGATGGCTCCCGAGTGAGTGTTACAGCCATTTTTTGGTTTCAGCTTGCCTTTACTTACCGAAACTTAACTTTAACGAGAATGATTGGCTTGGCACCAACTCGGAAAGCCCTGTGATAATGGGCTCAGCATTGCATCGTTTGGTTAGGATTCGTCCGTGAAGCATCCTCTACAGAAATAGGAACCATAGAGCCAGAGAGTGACCATGACGGGTGGGATGCTTCCGACTCTTTGGTTGAGGCCCCTGCAATGGCCCAAGACACTGATGGCAAATCCCGGGAATCCGCGCTGGCCCGTTTTCGACAATGGGCATTTAACTTATATGCTCCTGCTCCAAGGGCACTTCCACGCGATAACTCACACAATTTTTGGAATATTGAAATCATCAACCAGGTCCGTGATATGTCCGATTTTCGGAGGGGACTTGGTCCCCTGCCGAAGGAGGGCTGGAACATCGACAATTCTGACTCCTGTCGGCGTGACGAAGCTGCCCTGAGTGCCTGCAGTGCGTCGCGGCATCATTCAGATCGGGATGGATATGCACGGTTTCTACCCCAGCCCTCGTCCACTCCCAAGCGCGCAGTACGAAGAGTTGCCGGAAACCGGTGTTGTAGGGGACGGTGTGGTAAAGAGAACGCCATCTCTGCATGTTGCATGTTAAAGAAATGATGACTCAAATAACTGCTGGCGAAAACGCACCAGCGGCATCCTCTTTGAACCGCGGCTTTCCCGGCTGCGAAATAAGTTTAATGAGTAAAAGGGAAGTAACATTGTTCATTGTGTTCGCCCCTCGTTGATCATAGGGGCAAAGCTTGACATCGAAACCGTCCAAGGCAAGGCTGCGCAGAAGTATTCCGAGAAGCGTTAGGGATTGCCACTGAATTTCGGAGTGACTATTCGCGACTAAAGTCCGAGAACTGAACCAGCGAATACTCCGTAAAATTTCAGCACAACCTGGCCTCGATGCAAAAAAAATCTCTGACGCACCTCGAGGATGTTAACCGAACTGAAAGTATCCTGTGAATCCTAAGGACATGGGAGGAGTATAAAGAAGCGTCGACTCACCCTCGAGAATCTTGACACAACTGAAGGTATCCTGTAAATATCAACACAACTTGGCCGCAGCACAGAGAACGGCAGAAGCACCATCAAGGAACTTGATCCACCGAATGTATCCCGGAGGGGCTGGGTTTAGTGGTCAATGCATATCAGCAGATTATTGCCGTTTTCAAAAAAGTTGGCGGTCACATAAATTTCATCAAAATTCTTCCCAGCCGTGCGCAGGCTATATCTCCTCAACCATTGGTCGGATTCTCATGAACATATAGTCAATCTGAATCCTCTCGTCGAGCACGAGGTGCCCCCAGTGTCAAATTTATGATCTGATGACTTGGTGGCTGTGTTGCTTCAGGATGTCATTTTTCGTGTGCGCGGCCCACAACTACGGAGTTAGCGACAGAGTGGATAGTTTATGTGCACTATACGGACCTAATAGGGCTGATGAAGTGCCCCCCATGTGCTTTGGAGGTATTCAGTGGCACTAGTACAATATTCAGCATACTTTGTAAATATGCTACAGCAAAATATTAAACATGCATTTCCCTGCCCTTCCCATAGCTCTTCTGGCACTAATTTATGTGGGGGAACCTTCGGAACATTCATCGAAGTCATTATGTACACTCAGATCGGCCGAATTGCTGTTGGGTCCATTCTGTAGAGCGCGCACACAAAAAACAGCATTATCAACCAGGTCAACCACAAACCCACCAAAACGTAAATCTGAGGCCGGGGGCACCTCGGGCTCGATGAGGGGAGTCGGATTCACTATATGATCATGAGAATCTGACCAGTTGTTGAGGAGATATAGCTCGCGCACGGCTGGGGAAAAAATTGATGAAATTTACGTGACCGCCAACTTTTTGAAAACGGCAATAAGTCTGATAGGGAGAGCAACTGAATTGCACTACCGTCCACCAGATCCCAAATCGAGAAAAAAAGGAAATTCACCTAATATGGTTGTTCTTGCCCATATTATGTCTACACCGAGGCAGCATTAGTCCTTTCACCATGTCGCGACTGTGTGGCTCACCTGGGAAATGAGGGACTGGGGCAAAATTGCGATGAGTGCACGAAAGTACCTGAAGAGTTCCCGTCAGGCAGTTTGGCATTGTATCTGAAAAGGAAGCAAACGGGAAGGAGGGAAGGCAGCACCGTATTTTCCACCCACGCCACTATTTGGTGACGACATATACTTCGGGACTGTCCTGCGTGCTGATGCTTTGGCGAAGGAGGACGGAGGCTAGTTGCATCGAATGGTGAGCAAGATGGAACGGAACAAACGGAGTGATAAGTCGCACTGATAGTATAGGACGGGGGGAGATGGGTGCTGTGAAGAAAGGAGACGAGCGATTACAATGAGTTCACTTGTTTTAGCTTGTGTGATTTATCCTTGTTCGCTACTGAAGTGAACTTGGAAGTATTTTGTCCAACAAGAGAATCAATGCCGTTGTGCCTCGTGGATCACGGATTCTCTTTGATTGTTTATCAGTGTCCTGATGGCTCAGTTCTGTCCTTTCAACTTGTGGGCGTACTAGTGGTACT
Source organism: Mycena olivaceomarginata (assembly GCA_029378375.1). Taxonomy (NCBI): domain Eukaryota; kingdom Fungi; phylum Basidiomycota; class Agaricomycetes; order Agaricales; family Mycenaceae; genus Mycena; species Mycena olivaceomarginata. The sequence goes on from JARKIC010000608.1 coordinate 82,704, forward strand.
GGGTTCGAGTCCCACATTGCCCACTTTTTTTCAATATTTGTGCTGCCAACTCCGTTCAAACAAGGAATGCTTGAACCAGATTATGTGTTGAGACAGGAATTGATTAATAAAACTTCATATGGTTACTGATGACAACGCCAGCCCCGGAAATGCTAGCGGAGAGAGCATACACCACGAGTGAGTCTGCAGCGATACGCACGGGTTGCATACGATGACTCATGCAGGTCGGATGGACGAGAACTCCGTGTGGTGCGCTGCTTGTCCCTTGCACGGGCATTACCGCGCGTTTGGCCGCGTGAGCTCAGCACAATGTGCGTGTCCTCTCCTTCTCTTCCTTGTCCCCTACTCACGGATACAGCATCTTTGGCAACAGATGATCGCCAACTCCATCTCTTTGATCTGCACCGCTCCTCCTCCCCCCTCCTGGTCCCCGTCATCCTGACACCGCCCTCGCCGGCGGCGGGTGCAGCCACATTTTACCCCTTCGCTGGTGCCCGAACGACTCCGAGTCGCACTCGGACACGGGCTTCCCCTCATCGTTGCCATTGAGGACCACTTCGCAGCGTGGTACACACACGCGGGAGCATGCGCAGGGGGTTGATGGGCTTCGGTCGCGAGGCATACCCGTGCTTGCGCTTGCGGTGCCGCTGTAGCGAGGATGGGTCTGCGGTGCCTCAATTGTTGCGTAGAGGACCATACCGCCACTCCATGGACTTTAGATAGGTTTATTATGTATACACAGTACCGTACACTCGCCGGGATGTACGTCAGAAGGAAATTTTTTTTGACCCCAAGTGTCGGAAGTTTTGACTTGGTCAATAAAAGTGTCGGAGACTTGACTTCCATAACAAAAGTGTCGGCAATCTGACTTCAGTCAATAAAAGTGTCGGAAGTCAGAATTGGTCAATAAAGGTGTCGTGGAAACTGACCACTTTCCGACACTTTTATTGACCATCACGAAACCCATGAAAGTGTCGGAAACGGGAGAATTTGGTAACAAAAGTGTCGGAAATTCGAAAATTGACCAAAAAGTGTCGGAACAATAAAAGTGCATTTTGACCGCCATAACCGCGGAATGTACATCATATACTTTTTCAGGGTAAGTTGACTTCAACTTCGCATCAGTATTCTCAATCAGGCTAGGGTTACATTCGAGTGAGCTGAAATGGAATACGAGGCCGTTAGGTTGATCCGTGATAAAGGGTGAACAATTCGCCCGGGTGAAGGGCCACGAGACGTAGATGTGCAGTGAGGATATGGGATAACGCGAAGCATAATGAATTGGTTTAAAACTGGGACATGGGGTACACCTAGTAATACAGGAACATCGTTGAGACCGGAGAAGCTCGTTCGAATCGAGCCCGGCCCGTCATGAGTTGATCACGATGCTTTCATCTCTCTTTGTCTTCCCTCGGACACCGATACTTTCCGCATCGTTCGGAGAACGAGACCTCGCGAGAGCACAGCATCGACCGCAAAAATGAATTGGAAGTACATACGTGGTTGAAAATTAAACGCGACTCCAATCGGGTCAATATCGTTGATCCGTCGGTGTCCGCTTTGCCGTCTTCACCTCTCCCACCAACCACCGCGGAGTCCGCGCCATTTTCGTCACTTCGTCACTTCGTTACTTCGCTTAAATTTGCGAAGTTTCGTCGCACTGATGGCATTTGTCCAAAGTTCGTGAGTTGGAGGAATTTTCTGCAAAAGCTCGTCACTTCTCGCCAAGCACGTCACTAGTACTTTTGCATTGAATTTCTGACTCAGGTTCATCTCAGGCGGCCGCGTGCTCCGTATTCATCTACAAAGTCTGAAGCAGGTGTAAAAATTTAAAGCAACCGTGAGGTTACCCCCAAAAGTCATGTATTCAACACAAACTCAAATACATATATCTGATCCAACTACTGCGGCGCCGAAGTAGGCCGAAGCAATGCGTGAGCGCCTCCCCGCCGCCGCCACGGGCACTAGATCGAGCTGCTGGGAAAGACGCTCGGCGGACCCGCCGACTTCCACCATAGCTTCAGCCTCCCAGCTCGCGAGCGTGCGGAAGACGCCCCGGGCATCCGGCGCTCGACCAGTATGTGAGTACACACAGATTCAAATAATTAATATGCCTCAGGTACTCACCGATACTGTTGGGGTGCAAAGGAGCGGCAACTCAAAACGTTCCCGCAGGAGCGCGCTTGGCTCCGGCGCAACGGAGTGGACAAGACATGCATCCGACAAGCAGCTGCCTTTCCAGCTGCGACGTGACACGAGGCGATGCACACACGAATTTCTTCGAGCGCGGCATCGCCCGCAGTGCCGATTCCAACCCCACGCGCTTCATTCCACCTCTCCTCCTGCATCCCAAAAGCCCGTAAAAGAAAACGGTAATAGAACCATCCACCAACAAACCCATCTCGGCACGCTGGACTCTTGCTGCACGCGCGCGATTCCGCCGGGGCGAACTTGATGCTGCTCTTGTGAGTCAATGTGCGGAGGGCAATGAGGCAGACACACCAGGATATGGGAAAACTGTCTTGAGGTTGGGCATGCTCGTTACCGGCTGTTCCGTGCATCCTGTCTGGCGCGCGCGACAATCGTGATGGTGGTAGAAGGGAAAGGGTGATAATTCTACGTAATCAAACTCCAATGATCCGCGTGAATTGCGAGCTGACGAACTTTCATTAGAATCTATTCTTCTGACCAACTTTCACAGAAAATCAATGGAAGTGACGAACCTTCACCAAATTCCATCAAAGTGACAAACTTTCGCAGAATTAAGCGAAGTAACGAAGTGACGAAGGAGGGGTACGACTCACCACCGCGACCGCATTCTCCGCTCAAAGCCCGCCAACGGCTCGATGCGACTCCACCAAGACCATCCTGCAACTACACCATCACCATCACCCTTCCTAACCCGTTTCCCCCGCCATTCTCAGCGTGAATTTACTCTCAAAAGATAACGACATCCGACTTCGGTAGAAGACTGCTACATCTCTAGCATCTTTACCAAAGGTGCGTCTCCCATTTCATAATCCTGCCAGCAATCCCAACGTGATCTTCTTTTCGATAGTGACGGAACGCCCTCTTCAGCGGCGACGACATTTTCACCTCGCCGTTTTTGTTCTGCGGTATACATCCGATCCCAGCCGGCCTAGATGGATTAAAAATAACCTCCTGTGCCCTCAAGTATCGACCGCGCTGAGCGGTGGACTCATGACACGCAAAGGTACGTATGCCTTGCTTTCCTACCCCATTCTTCGCGATACTGGCCCAGAAACAATGCATTCCTCCTCTCTCATACGATACACTAAGCTAGTACTGATATATATTCGTACAGCTCGCTTGGTTTCTCGCAGCATACAAACATTTTTCAGGGGTCCTACGCGCCCGCATACTCCGCACGCCACCGCTCACGCGCGACACTACTAACCCTAGCCGCACCGCCTTATTTGGTGCCTCTCCTCTGCCGCGCCTTACATCACCTCAAGCACCGCCGTCAACGATCTCCCTGCGTATCCATACGATGCGCCTGAAGCAAGCGGGTGCAGACGTGCGAGGGTACTGTGGTACGATGGTAATTGAAGGCGAATGATGCCGCACTTCTACAGACGGGTAGCCGAGTGGCTTGAACAACGTTTGAAGAGAGTGGCGCTGTGAACCGGGGGTGGCGCCTTTTTTGAAAGGGAGGCGCGCTGCCGGGCGGTTTGGATTGAGGGCCTGGGACGGAGGGCGGGCGCCTGCGCGTGACAGATGACGCCTGTTGTGAAAGGAAACGGCGAAACACCGGGCGGGTTTGATTGGAAGCAGGCGGTTCGATTGAGGAAGGCGCGTGGGAGATGGCGCCTTTCGTGGGAAAAGGCGGTGGCGGCGGTGGGTGAGAGGGCGCCCTTCCTTCACAAACGCCTTTTGTGAAGGAAGGGCGCAGCCTTGAATTGAGAGCCGGTGGTTTGGATTGAGGGCCCCGGATGACAGACGCCCGGCATGTGATGAAAGGCGCCTGTCGTGGGAAGAGGTGGTGGCGGCGGCGGGCGCCTTTAGACGGGTGGCCGAGAGGCCCGAGAACAACGTCGGGGATCTCGGAGGCGGGTTGACTTCAGTTGAACACTCTGCCGAGCGTGTGCGCCCTTTGATGGGCGGGCGGAGCGTGAGAAAACACGGTTGGCGCGCAATCACCTTCGAACGCTGTCAGCTGTCCGGGCTCGATCTCGCGCGTTTCTGCCCGGAAAAACCCCCCCAAAAATATGTACATGGCGGTAAGATGCGGGGAACGTCGCCTGTGTATACAGTATATCTATGTAGGCCTACAGGAGGTCGCGGTGGGGTCAAAGGCGGTGCAAAACATGGTTTTGAGCCCCGAGTGAGTTTCACCCTGTGTCTCGATCAATAATGGGGTTCTTGACCTAGAAACTTGGGAGGAGGTCGTTCTGGATCATATTTATGATATGAGTCCATACGCACCAGGTGGGACCGACGGGCAGACAGTTTTTTTCACGAGATGATCCAGAAATCCATGGTTGATTTCAGCCCACCTTGTAAAAAAACCACCTCCATGGCGGGACTTTTCGCGATGGAAAATAAAAGTAAAAGTGCTCAGGGCGTCCAATAGAAGTTGGGAAGGGATCGTTACCTATGGTTTGAAGTCAAAACCAAAAATTTCCGCCAAGTATTGGGGCAGAAACCAATTGTTGCAACGGGTTCGCAAAAAACCGGGCCGATATTACGTACTAGAGTGTGAAAGCGAACCGCGAATATTACCAGCCGGAAGGGCGATGCTGAGAACTCCAAGTACGACAGATTGACACGGATATATATACATCACCTAAGAATTGTTCTAGTGTAGCCATTCGGACTGATCTGAATGTAACCTACGTCCTAATTTCGAGTGTCTGTATCAGATTGTCTGAAGGAAACGGGACTGGAAATTGAAAATGAGTTCAATGCAGATGCAATAAATGACGCACAATCCGAGAAAGCACGTTAGACTCGCGAAGAGCTAGCGACGGCGATATAGGGTAGTTACAGAGCTCTTTGACCGGGAATTTTTCAGCTGGTAGCGCAGCGGGACCTGAACATTCAGAAGGGCTGTCGAAGCTTGCGGAAGAAATGTGAGTGAGTGAGGTGATGACGGCAGCAGGATCGCGCACCTCATGCGTGTTCAATAAATTCCGCAGTACTAGTCGGTTTAGAAATTGAGGACGAATTCATTCTCTCTTAATAAAGGCCAAAACGTCAAGTGCTGTACTCCAAAGAAATACATAACGTACCTCGCGGCGAAGAATGAAGGTCGAACCTAGTACAAGCGGCATAAAGCTCAGGTGCCGAGTGAAAGATTGGACTCATGAGCAGACGAGGTGCGTATAAAACATACAATCTTAGCGGTGGACACTCACGCGTCCACAAAATGAGATGAGAACAAACGTGCACCTCAAACGAACATCGATATCTCGCGGAGGAAAGACAAAGGACGTGATGCGCTGCCAAGCAGAGACACCATGGCGGCGCGTATGGGGTGAGACCGTACAAGGGCAACGGGGAGTCTGGGTGTCGTGTTAGAGGTTAGCAACCGAGAGAATATACGCACTACAGACCAAAATAGAAGCAGAAAGTGTATCGAGGAGGGAATTGAGTCAGTCGTACGAAGAACGGAGAAAGTGGCGCGTCCAGACGCCGCGGAGAGCCAAGAACGATTGAGACGCCCCAAATGGAACGCTGTGGTCGCCCTTGGCTGCCATGGGTCGCTTGGGGAACGCGGAAGAGCTCCTGGGAAGGGACCGTTTCAATATAACGATCAGGGGCGCCGAGCGACGTGCGGGCAGACGACAAGAGCAAGATTATTAAATGGGGGAGAATATGAGGTGGAATGGGTGTAAATCTAGGGAAAGTCGCGAGTGCGGCAATCTGCATCACCGGAAGATGGACGCACCAGGTCTTGTGCAGCTATATGTCATGTCGTGCGTCCCTCTTGCCGAAAAAGAGGTGGGGTCAGGTGCGGAGGTGATCCGGAACGACGGAGGATACAGAGAATGCAACTGTGTAGAATAGATTTGGCGCTGTATCCAAATAACAGATGAAAAAGTACGCACTTGAGAATCTACGGCAAAATCTCCACACCCACACTAGCTTGATCAAGGGATGCGCGCGGGCGCCGCACTGCGTGGTGGGAGAGTCGACACGAGGGAAGAGGGAGGATTCAATACGATGCTAAACTAGCTGGTAGCCGTTGAGTGGTTGGGCTGGCGAGCAGATCACGGGGCAGCGCTGATGCAGGCCATGGCTGCGCCGCGGGTAGTCTGCGCATGGGAATGAAGAGTGCCACGCTCGTCGCCTTCGGGTCTCGGGCCGGTTGCACGCGTCAACCAAACATGATACCAGCGGGAGGTAGGGCAGTATGATACGATACAATACAATACGGACTATGCTACGGGCGTGCGAGAGGATAGGATGGGATATGATACGATGCGGACGGTAGGATACGATGTGATGTAGTGGAGGATATGATATGTACAAAAAGCTTATATACGCCAAGGGTTTCCCTCCTCCCGCGAACCCAGCCGAACTGCTTTATAATCAACGCACTTTGGTATCAAATCAATGTATGCATTGTCAAAATTTTCAAACTAAACTCACCGGTTTCTCCATCTATCAGGCGTTTCCGTTCGACTACGGACGGTTGAGGGATGGTCGGGCTGGAGTGGATCCCCCCATCGTCCGGGGATCCAGGGATACTCTGTGCATGGGTGTTACCATCTGAAGGAGGTACCGCAACGAGGTGTTGGCTCTATGATTGACTCTCTGACAAGTCCATTGCAAAATCGCTGCCTGTCGCTTCGCGTCAACGAAAACTACACCCAATGAAGTGCTCAGTACCATCCCCTGACCAATACTGGGCCTCCAATGTGGAGAGTGCTTCCTGATTCCCTTTAAGTCTCAAGCGATATCCTTGCCGCTGGTGCGCCCCGTGGACTGGGGCCCGGTTCTGACAGCGGGGATGCACACCATCCACAAAACTGGCGATGGAATCAAAAGTAAGATCTCTGGTGCAGTTTCCCTGGGAAGGTATATCAAATTGGACTTCTTGAACAGGTTGGCGTTGATACGCTACGCGCTGAACAACAGAGTCGAAATAAACAGACGCTACAAACTTGACGCTCGTACCTCGCGTGTTTGTAGTCTGTCGATTACCCGAGACGTTTGATCGGAGGACCCCCAATTATCGAGCGCCTCCGAAGATTACTAATTATCCCGAGGCATACAATACACTAAGTGCTATTTTACTTCTGCAAGCAAAAGCAAAACGGACTTCGTCAATTGGAGAAATGGGAGAGGAGGAAAACAGTAGCAAATTCGGAGGCCTCAGAAAATATTCCGCCGGTGGTTAAATTCTCTGCACGCGTCCCAGCGGTCCCATTCACCCAATAGACGTATTTTTCGAACGAGAAATCCATGCCCATTCCACTTTTGCACGGTCTGCATGAACGATCCTTAACAAGCGCGCGCCTACTAATTCTATTTCTTTTGGTCCAGGCTGGCAGATATCTCCGCAAATTGAAAGGGCCTTCAGATAGTACCATGACTAATTTCGGCGTTCAAAAGTGATAATTCAAACTCCGCAATGCACCTGGGTGAAGCTATTGCACCTAAGTCGACCTTATCCGAGGCCAGAACTAGCTAAATGGTAGTTTGTCCCTTAGTAAGAGCGAGCGAGATTCGACGTTCGGAATACTCACCTAATATCCATGAAGAGACCGTGCAAAATCCGGTGGACGGAGACTGGGCCTTGGTTCCGAGCAATCTCGAGCGACGCCATATGATTACGATATGTGTCTTCATAAGCATCCTCGGTAAACGCAATGTTCTGACGCTGGCCGGTCGTCCGCAACTTCAAAGAGCTTCATAAACCTGATGAGGTTCAGTATGGAGAGCGGGCAAGGAACGTAAGTGAACAAACTGCAGTTGCGGCGAGGGCGACCATCGGATGGGGGAGTGCACGATCAGCCGGTCTCCTCGGGTATGTGGCGGGGAAGCTATCGATGTTGTTGGTCACAAAAGACGCGGTGGCGAAGAGCTCCTCTTTCAAAACAAACCGAATGGCGCCGTGGCGAACTGGCTCTTTCAAATTGAGCTGGCCCTGGTGCATTAAGTCCTCAGCAGATGAAATGAATTGGATGATGCACTCACTGCCTGAGGTTCGGTGGCATATATATATCAGTGGTCTCTGAGCTGTTCCCCGACGCGCTCCATGACCCTGGCAGGGGCAGACTAGTCTGCCAAGCCGAAGAAAGCGAGGATGCAGCTGACGGCGCACCGCTTCATGTCGCCGCGGAGAATATTGACATGATCAAGAGGCTGTGGATATGCAATTCAGTAACGAACATCAAAATGAAATGAGACTTACAATTGGCACTTTAGGCTACCCTGGTCCAACCCCCCTAGGGCCTAATTTTTCAAGGGACTTAATTGGCCCTAGGGGGGGTGTTTTTGGCAGTGTGGACCATGCTTATGGTCTGGCCCACTGTTTTCAGCAAAATTGGTCTGGGCTGGCCCAGATGGATTCTATATGGGACAGCCCACCTGCCACAGGCGGGCCCAAAAAATTTCTAGGGACGGCCCATGGGCCCATTTTGAGACCAGGACCCCTGGCACCAGCCCAGCCCAAAAACAGCATTTTTGGGGCCGATTTCTCGGCTGTTTTGCATGTTTCTGGGTGATTCTGAAAGCCCTTGCCCAGGGCTTTTATCCTGAGCCTAATCTATCCATATTGAGGCCCCCCTTTTTTTGGCAGCCCTTAAATTGGCCCATTGGCTTCCTTCCCTACCAGCTTTCCAGCTGGCTTTCCACCCAGCTTTCCACCCAGCTTTCCAGGTAGCTTCCCACCCTGCTTTCTGGATGGCTTTCCACACAGCTTGCCAGTGGCTTTTTGGGTTGGCTTTTGCAGTGGGTTTTTTGGTTGCCATTCCTCCCAGCTTTCTGGCTGGCTTTTTTGGTTGGGTTTTTGGTTAGCTTTCCACCTAGCTTTCTGGTTCCGATTTCCAGTTGGGTTTTCCAGTCAGCTTTCCATTTAGTTTTTTGACTGGCCTTTCCGGTTGGGTTTTTCAGTCGGCTTACCACCCAGCTTTCTGGTTGGCCTTTCTGGTTGGCTTTTCTGGTCAGCTTTAAGAATTGAAACACCAGTTCTGACTGTGTTTCATTACCTCCACATTTACTTCTATGTTCAAGATTTTTTACATTGGGCTGGCCCACTAGTTTCATAATCCTATGGGCCATCCCATAGCCCTTTGCTTACAATGTGGGCCAGCCCACCCATTCTCACATCATACATGGTCCAGCCCATGGTATACTCCAGATGGACATGGGCTTGCCCACAGGGTTTTTTTTTGCATGTGGGCTAGCCCACCCGCTTTTATAATGTATATGGGCTAGCCCACCATATTTTGTTTTCAAGCTGGGCTAGCCCACTCAATTTATAATCTCCATGGGCCAGCCCATGGTATTTTATAATCTACATGGGCTTGCCCATAGTATTTTATATTTAACATGGGCTAGCCCATAGGCAGAAATAATATTTTTCTGAGCCAGGAACAGTCTTTGCCCAGTGCTTAGAATACAGGCCATCATGTCTTTGGGCTAGGCCTGTGAGCTGCAATTTTATTTGGCCAGAACAGTAGGATATACCGGGTCAACCAGCTGATACTCAAAAGGTCAAAAATACAAACCAAAAAAGGTCCAACAGCATGGTTTGAACCAAGGAACATAGGGTGATGGATTGGTCATCATGTAACCGAAAGCGTATATACTACCACTACACTAGAAGACCAGTACTGGAAGTTTGTCCCTTGACACACACATCCTAGCCCAACATCACCTCTCTATTTTGGACACCTGTCACTATCAAATCAACCATCATTTATCGCCGGCTGTGGGAATTTAATTTGCATTTTGCGCAACAACCAGGAACTCTTTCCCAGAACCGTCAATACACTCAGAGAGCTCTCGGCAAGCTAGGATGTGTGTGTCAAGGGACAAATTTCCAGTACTGGTCTTATAGTGTAGTGGTAGTATATATGCTTTCGGTTACGTGATGACCAATCCATCACCCTATGTTCCTTGGTTCGAGCCATGCTGTTGGACCTTTTTTGGTTTGTATTTTTGACCTTTTGAGTATCAGCTGGTTGACCCGGTATATCCTACTGTTCTGGCCAAATAAAATTGCAGCTCACAGGCCTAGCCCAAAGACATGATGGCCTGTATTCTAAGCACTGGGCAAAGACTGTTCCTGGCTCAGAAAAATATTATTTCTGCCTATGGGCTAGCCCATGTTAAATATAAAATACTATGGGCAAGCCCATGTAGATTATAAAATACCATGGGCTGGCCCATGGAGATTATAAAATTGAGTGGGCTAGCCCAGCTTGAAAACAAAATATGGTGGGCTAGCCCATATACATTATAAAAGCGGGTGGGCTAGCCCACATGCAAAAAAAAACCCTGTGGGCAAGCCCATGTCCATCTGGAGTATACCATGGGCTGGACCATGTATGATGTGAGAATGGGTGGGCTGACCCCCATTGTAAGCAAAGGGCTACGGGATGGCCTATTGGATTATGAAACTAGTGGGCCAGCCCAATGTAAAAAATTTTGAACATGGAAGTAAATGTGGAGGCAATGAAACACAGTCAGAACTGGTGTTTCAATTCTTAAAGCTGACCAGAAAAACCAACTTGGAAGCTGGGTGGTAAGCTGACTGAAAAATCCAACTGGAAAAGCCAACCAAAAGGCTGGATGGAAAGCTGACTGGAAAACTAAACCAGAAAGCTGGGTGGAAAGCTGTACAAAAACCCAACCAGAAAAGCCACCCAGAGAGCTGGGTGGAAAGCCATCCCAAAAACCCACTGCAAAAGCCAACCAGAAAAGCCAACCAGAAAGCAGGGTAGGAAGCCAACTGGAAAGCTGGGTGGAGAGCCAGCTGGAAAGCTGGCAGGGAATGAAGCCAATAGGCCAATTTATGGGCTGCCGAAAACAAAAGTGGGCCCCAATATGGATAGATTATGCTCAGGATAAAAGCCCTGGGCAAGGGCTTTCAGAATCACCCAGAAACATGCAAAACAACCCAGAAATGGGCCCAAAAAATGCTTTTTTTGGGCTGGGCTGGTGCCAGGGGTCCTAGTCTCAAAATGGGCCCATGGTCTGTCCCTAGAAATTTTTCGGGCCCACCTGTGGTGGGTGGGCTGTCCCACATACAATTAGTCTGGGACAGCCCAGACCAGTTTTGCTGAAAACAGTGGGCCAGACCATAGGCATGGTCCACACTGCCAAAAATCACCCCCCTAGGGCCAATTAAGTCCCTTGAAAAATTAGGCCCTAGGGGGGTTGGACCAGGGTAGACTGAACTACAATTGGCGCCAAAATCATACCGAATTGAGGATCAGTCAAAAGGCGCTCGAGAATATGGCATGAGGATGGACGCTGCGGGCAGCTTCGATCATGAACGGCCGAGAGAACCCAGCCCGCGAAACCATGTGGTCGGATCTGAAATCACGATTTTTCAATCGAAATTTCCATTTTGGGACGACAAAGAAAAACCAAAAATGCTTGCAACTGTGGATTTTGAGTGCGAGTGGAATGGGATATGTCGCAAGGTGATCCAATGAGAATTGAGGCCAGGGCGGCTGTTCTTCCCAAAACGTCCAAAAACGAAAAAAAAAAAAAAAAAAAAAAATTGTCTGCGCCCTAAGTTCTGCAAAGAGCTTTTGGGTCCGCATTGCTGCCCTAAAGATTCAAATTCCATATCAGGAAAGCGAGTCAACTAACAGCACAAGGGCGACAATTTGACATACAACATAGCGCAATGTTCGAGAGAAGAATTGTCCATGCACACTAGCAGATTTCTACGATCCTACCGTTATGATAAGCATGGAATCAAAGTGAGAGTCTCGCGATGGCTTACCGGATTTTCGCGCGGAACGACGAAGGCCTTCGTTGCCTGCCTCCTCTTTGACCTTTCCTTCCTTCTTCTTCTCTTTCTTTTTGCTGCCTCCTTGCCCCCCTTCTCCTTGCCTACCTTATCCTTCCCCTTCTCTGCAGCCTTACTCGCCGCCTTCCCCTTCTTCCCTTTACGCTCCGGCTACACGAGAAATCAAAACCAAAAAAAAAAATCAAGATTTACTGTAAGTCAAGCATGCTTACAGGCCCGAATTCATCGAGGGTTCCACTGGCGGCTTTCGGACGGGTACACGGATCTGTATTTTGTCAGAAAACAAGGAGCAGAAGTCGCAAAAAAGATTACCTTGAAAGCTGCTTCTTTCTTGCGATGACGAGGGGGTGCTGTATTCGAAGACTTGATTTGGGGAAGAGCAGGATATAGGGGGAATTCTCGGTTTCGCTCGAGGCTGCGAATTGCCTGAAGGTTTTGTCGGTGGACTTCGTGTACAGCATCTCCGTACTCTGTGCTGTTATTCCGCTCAAAGATAGAGTCCTGGAGTGTGAAGTCGGGGATATCCTCTGCAATCAGAGAACAAGCGACAAAGGGGACGAGGACAAAGTCGGTGAAGTCTTGCATCGTCAAGCAATTAGAGTCGTCATAATCATAATCTTGGAAGTTTTCGTGGTCTGCAGTTATGAGAGAATGAATGGTGTTGAATAGAGTTTGCTCGAGCTGGTGTTTCTCCTCGTTTTCGGCCACAAGACGCATGATGCTCGAAGTTATAATCCACTTTCCCTGTGGTCCATAGCTGAAGCAAGAGCTCAGTCAGAGTCAAATGCGCGTGTGAATACTCACTATCCGCATGCCGTATTTTTAATTGCATCCTTGAACACCCACTTCGATGCTGACTCCGCAAAATCCTTCAGTTCATAATTGATTGCCAGGAGAAAGTCGCTCCATATTGGGCAGTTCTTGAGGGCGACAGGGCTCGAGAATAAAGTCAAAATACTTGATGCCAAGGGTTCGCGGAAAATCCGATCGCGGAGTTCGTTCGGGTCTAAGTCCGCCGGCCACCTGCGTCGTTCACCAAGCTCGAGTATATGGGAACGCCGGCGTTCTAGACGTAGGGCTTGACAGATTTCCAGATCGATCAAAGCAAGTCCTTTCGCTTTAGGACCCTCGGAATCTCTCAGCGCTTTCTGTTTCTTGAATAAAGCAAGGATGTGGTTAACGGGTTGCTTCGGCAGGGGATCAGAAGTCAAAGGGGCGAGAGCCCCGCGCGCCCGAGTAGGAGTCCAAGACCCGGGTACGGGTTAGTCACCCTCTTTATAAAATTAAGCCTGTCCGTCTGAAGCTTTTTAAGCTCCGCTGATATATTACTCGGCAGGTGATTCCCAAGCGCTCTCTTCCCACCGGCTCACAGGCAATCAGCATCCGGCACGCGGCAACACGTCACCTTGACGTCATCCTTCGAGCAAACACTGCCTCGGCGGTAGCATTGACAGATGGCTTCCATGCAACAAAACAAAGGCGCCGCGCATGCCTCTAAAAGTGTACACAATGCCAAACTCCACTTAAACACTCATTCAAGTGCCGGTTTGCTGGGGCTGGTGATTGGCATATTGTGTACACTGTTATAGACGCACACAAACATGAGCATTACACTTTTATAGGCGCAGTGACTTCTAAATTGTTGGCGCCGGTTTGGCACTTGAATGTCAGTGTTAAACTTTCCGAGACGTTTTAACTGGCGCCAATGACTTGAATTTACTCGCTATTTCATTTAAATTTTGTGGCCTCAGGGTGACTGGGTCAGGGAGGATATACGGTGACATCGCTACCTGGCTCACAGATCTTGACCTGGACCCATCCGAGGGCGAATGCAATTGAATTATGCTCAATATACCCTTGTTCTTAGGGACAACGGGTTTTTTGAGTTGAGTGATCTTGTGAATGTGTCGGCGGAGCAACTGTTGTTGGTTTTGAATGGTGGGATGAATTTTGGAGTTGCTAACTGTCTCGTTACTCATGTGAAGGAAGATTTTGCGCCATTTACGACAAAGCGTTCCCGTGTTGATTGAAATTAAAAATGTTTGTCTATACAGTGGCGCTCTAAATAAATGCCGAGCCATGGTTTGACATCATTTCATGGTCGAATTCCTTCAAACAAAATTGTGGCATGAACATTCAGTAGTGCTAAGCTCGTTTTCATCGAAAAATACATACCATACCTACTTCAATGTTGTGTAATAAAAATATTTGGGGTGTTCTGAAAAACCGACTTTGTGGGCTGGCATGCTATCGAAAATCGGTCATTTCAGCATGAAAGTACTTGAAAAATGAAGTATACTCACATTTTAGTTGACTCGATTTGATACTCATTTGAGCTCACACGGAGGCTCTCAAGTTCGCCATTTTGGGCGAAAATGGGCGAAAATGCTCCCAAAAAAGCAAAAGTGACCGATTTGCAGTGCCCATTGCGAGCTCAAATGAGCATCAAATCGAGTCAACTAAAATGTGAGTATACTTCATTTTTCAAGTACTTTCATGCTGCAATGACCGATTTTCGATAGCATGCCAGCCCACAAAGTCGGTTTTTCAGAACACCCCAAATATTTTTATTGCACAACATTGAAGTAGGTATGGTATGGATTTTTCGATGCAAACGAGCTTAACACTACTGAATGTTCATGCTACAATTTTGTTTGAAGGAATTCGACCATGAAATGATGTCAAACCATGGCTCGGCATTTATTTAGAGCGCCACTGTAATACAACGAAATGTCTATGTAATTCCTTTGTAGTATACATTACAAATATCCACAGTGATGAAAATATCCCTCTGCATCTTCACTAGTGACTGAAAAAGCGGCTTCAATGAGATGAATGTAGACATAAGTGTCGTCTACAGATTGATCAACATCTTCCTGGGCTAATTCTCCGACACGGCGGACATAGGCTTTGATTGAAGAGAAAGCGAGCTCAATTGGGTTGAAATCTGGTGAGTATGGAGGCAGAAACATAAGGCGCATGCCACTAAGCAACCAGAGTTCAGACCAGGAAATGATAATCAGTGATGAACAACTTAGCTCTTGAATTGCCGGGTCCTTGTGAATATGTGCGTTATCCATAACAATCACGGATTTCGGGTGCGGAAATGGTTGCATATGATCAAGAAGTCCTTCAATAAACTTGGTAAAGAGCTCGGTAGTGAAGGATCCTTCGACGATCTTCACATGGATCATACCATCGATGGCCAAAGCTGAAAGTAATGAATATCTAGGGAGAGATCAGAACAAACAAATAGAATGGGTAATTTGCCACATACCTTCGACCTCGTCCAAAGAAACACTTTCTTACTACTCGTTCTCCCGAGAGTGCCCATGCTTTTCCGCGAATGGAGGTACGCCTATCAAATGAACTCTCGTCGACAAATACAGTCTGTTCGGCTGTGTATTGGCTCCCATAGTTATAACGAAAGGCCAATCGCTTGGCCTCGCTGCGTTCCAGGGCCTCCCGGGTCAACTTGAATGAATTCATGTCAGTTGAACATTTTTTGACAGCAACCAAAGTTACCTTCTTCATAGTGAATCCACATCGTCTTAGGGACCTCCAGATTGTGGACTCGTTGACTTCTACACCCATCCGGTCCTCCAGAATCTCCTGCAGCTCAGCAAGATAGATGTCTGGGCTGTGGCGCACAAGTCCGCACAGAAACTGGGACACTGGTTTGAATCAATGTTTTGACAGCAAAACCACTGGTTTACCTTGGTACCCCTGTCAGTCAAGCTGTGCTTGCGTCCACGAAGCTCCTTATACATGTGTTCACGCATAACTGTCCCCTTATTGCGATAGTCTTGAAAAATCCGCTCAATTGTTCGACGTTTGACACGAGTTAGTTCCATGATGGTTGGGATGTCGCGGTTCATTCCCATGTTAAGGATGACACCGCGAAGGTCGTCTGACAATGCCTTCCCACGAGCCATGGTGTGCAAAAGCCAGAACCTGCTAGATGTTGTCGTGGTTGAAGTCGAGTGGAGGCAGTCTCCTTATTTGAACTTCCACATTTCAACATGGAACCACGGAATAAAATCCAACATAATTTGACTCAAAAACCCCGGGGCGCCCTAGCCCTCGACGAGTACTTCATTTTTCACTATTACACTAGAGGAACAAGATATACCTTCGCTTCGCTCCGGCATGAGTGCATTGTGAAAGGCAACTGTTGACATTTCAAGATTACAGAAGAACAGATTATTTTTGTGGTTTAAGGCAGACAGATGGTCGTGAACAATGGTAAGGTAAATATCAATGGCACAAGGTATCACCCTCTTTATAAAATTATCGCTTTCTGTCTGTCCGAAGCCTTTTCAAACTCCGCAGTCTCCGATTGAATTTGTGCGCAAAAACCTGCTGGGTCAATAGCGTTTTGTGATCTAACCCATCCGCCGCGACCAATTTCGATATTGATCTTACCTTATTCGTCGACTTCAAGCTATCTGCCGACAGTCTTCGATATTAATCCTGTCCGAAGCCTTTTCAAACTCCGCAGTCTCCGATCTAACCCATCCGCCGCGACCAATTTCGATATTGATCTTACCTTATTCGTCGACTTCAAGCTATCTGCCGACAGTCTTCGATATTAATCCTGTCCGAAGCCTTTTCAAACTCCGCAGTCTCCGATCTAACCCATCCGCCGCGACCAATTTCGATATTGATCTTACCTTATTCGTCGACTTCAAGCTATCTGCCGACAGTCTTTGATATTAATCCTGTCCGAAGCCTTTTCAAACTCCGCAGTCTCCGATCTAACCCATCCGCCGCGACCAATTTCGATATTGATCTTACCTTATTCGTCAACTTCAAGCTATCTGCCGACAGTCTTGATATTAATCCGACAGCCTTTGATATTAATCCGACAGCCGTTGATATTAATCGGACAGCCTTTGATATTAATCATACCTGATTTGTCGATCTCAAGCATCCACCAGCAACCTTATGGGTGGTGGTCGTCGTAGGCTTGGCTGGAGTGGGGAGGAGCCGTGGCTGAGTTCGAGTTGAGAGGACATGAAACTTGAGAAACTATACAAGGGGATGCGAGGGCCGCGAAAACTTCGATATTGATCTTACCTTATTCGTCGACTTCAGGCTGTCGGATTAATATCAACGGCTGTCGGATTAATATCAAAGGCTGTCGGATTAATATCAAAGACTGTCGGCAGATAGCTTGAAGTCGACGAATAAGGTAAGATCAATATCGAAGTTGACCACGGCGGATGGGTTAGATCGGAGACTGCGGAGTTTGAAAAGGCTTCGGACAGCGATAATTTTATAAAGAGGGTGAGGTGAGGTGAAAACGTCAGAAAACTGAATGCGACCGGGAGGATTCGAACCTCCGCTTCCTCCGCACCGCGAAGATCATCGCAATATTTGGGAGAAAGCCACCATGAGCGCCAACGTCGTTATTGGAAATCTATCAATCCAGCAGCTCCGTGCCGGGCCTATTTATTCACTTTCTTCATGACGAACTTTTGCTCTCTTAAGAAGGGGATGCGAGGCCGCGAAGCGGCCGAGCAGCCGCTTGTATATCTACAAACAAATGCGCCAGAAATCAGGTGCAAGTCTAACACTAGCGCGCAATTGCAGGCCCTGTAAGGTTTAGTGAGTGAGTGAAAAGTAAATGGAGGGAAAAGCGCTCTGTTCCATAGACTAAGAGCGGGACCGCGTCAGGGCTTGCAGAACGGCAGGGTGGAGAATGGTTTAAAAGGTTGGCGGAGTCGCCACCCTCCTTGACCAACAGAAATAAGTGCCAGCATCGGAGTCACTTTGTGGGACAATGAAAAAGCTGATCAGAAACAGGTCGTGGACGTGCTTTTGGTTGCGGAATCGCCGTGAATTGATAGTTGAATGAGACCTCCAGGGCAATGTTGACGCGTCCTGCCCGGAGGGCTTTAGCTCAGCAGTCTTGAAGAAAACACAATATTCATGGGGGAACTACTGATCTCACCTCTAGCATCAAAGATGCGAGGCTCGCAGACACCTATAGCCGGCGCCAACCCCTCGCCTCCGTCCGTGGCGATAAAAAGCAGTACATCTGATCCTCCGAATGTTGAGTAGTTTAATCAAGAAGCGTGTGCAAATAAATACATACGGTGCATGTTGATCATTGAACGCGTCTCTAAAATTTCTAAAATTATTAGCGGGATTCGTTTGACGTTGAAGAGTGTGGGTTAGCAGCACCAAAAACTTGAAATTGAACAGCATAAGGATGATGGGAACGCGATGAACGGGGCAGAAGAGGCGAAATATCAGCCATGATTCAACAGGTTGCCCCAGGTGATTTTGAGCGGTTTGACGAATATCTAACCATCAGCTCGAAGACCCTTCACATCTGAACGTTGAAAGGTCTTGCACCTCCCTGTCTTTTTCGAAGGCTCTGTCGTCTCGTCTTCAGAATTCAATCATCTTCCGGCCATCCCAAGGCGTTCAAGTCTCATGAAGGATCCTTGTGTCCCAATCTTGAGAAGTCTTGCACCGTCCCGGTGTCAGGCCAAGCATTCACGGTGATTTGAGGCTTGATGAGTCGCCAAGAGCAGTCCCTGTTTTGACGCTTGCGAGATCTTGTTAAGGGGGCTTGATTCCAGGAGAAACCAGCCTGAAGCTTCGCACTCAAGGGAGGAAGAGGATTGCTGGTGATGATGGGGGAAGGAGGGAAGGCAATCAGACGCACAACTCCTTTTGAGTGAGCCCCGAGCGCGGGAAGGTGGGGATGCCTCGAGCTTTGGCTGCAGTTCAAGGCTGTTCCGTGCTGTGCTGATCTGCGAAAGATACCAAATGAGGATTTCTTTCAACAGCAGTTGAAAGCTGTTGCATAGCGTGATGCGTCTTCTAACCAGAAGGTTCCCAATGCATATTTGGATTCCCGAACCGCAGTTCATAATTTGTCGTAGAAATCTGCGGCATACGTTCGTCACCTCGCCGTGGAAGCCATTTCAGAAGGTTATGATTCTATCGGCTGGGCCGCGCATGCACCGGCAACACAGCAATGCTACAGCATTAGAGACCCTAATGGGGAAGAGGATCAGCAGAGCTGTGAAATTTTCAGCAGCAGAGCGGGGAGAGCGAGATGCGAAAAGCTTCAAGGGGATAAAACCAAACAATCCCCAATGAATTGGGTAATAAATCTTAATAGAATGATCAATCCGGAATTTTCATCAAGGCTGTGGACTCACGGGACTTCTCATTTTCACCCAAGGCATCCCAATCCGCGTTGAATTGTTGTGGAATTCGACACCTGGCAGCTCTTGAGCAGCTTCACAGTACGGAGGTCAACGGCCAAGTGGGAATGGTTGCGTCGTATGGCGATGGAAGGTAAATGGAACGCTGTGCTTGTCAACTCAGACCGCGGTGATGGGAGGAGAAGAGAGTCAACCGGATGGGGATAAGCTAAAAGGGGATGGAACAAACAAACCCCAACGAAACCGCGTCGTTTCGTTAAAGAAACGGTAGATCCGAGCCCGCATTCGCGAGATATGGCTCCTCGAAGGTCGGTGTTAAAAGCTGTGTTTTGTGACTGAAATGCGTCACCGCCAACTATTTTGCAAGTTGCAATAAAATGAATAGTGACTTGATGGCACTCCGAGTCGTTGGCCCCCATTGTCGAATGATTTCTCCAAATTTATGAACAGCTTGCTCGGCTGCAATATTCCTCTCGACCTGGCGACGCAGTACTACATGGTACCTTGGATTGCTCGTGGACGATTCTCAAATAGTAACTGGTGAAGGCGCTTTGAAATAAGCCTTGATGTTACAGCCTGGGCCTGGCTAGGCGATGATACAGCGTCGCATGTTCCGATACTGCTTCAAGTTTTCCGATTCATTCCTTCCACGACGTGTCGGAGTAACTGCTATAAGGCTATTCTAATGACCGTGCAATGCTGTGCGCGCCAGGTCCAAGGGTGATGGCGATACAGCTTCAAGTTCTCACGTCGTTAAACTTCTCCCAACTCAATCTCTTTCCACCATGTCCCTCTTTGCCTCTTCCTCTGGGTTCCAAATCAATGGCGGGAATTTCTATGAAGTTACGGGAGACATGAATATCCATAGCCTACAACCTACGATAAAGCGGGATGGCTTGAATGCCTCGAGGTGTCAATTGGGAGCAGGGAGGAACGCACGAAAGGCTGAAGCTTTGAGAATGGATCCTTACGGTATGTTGCACCTCCACAGATTAGGATGGCCCTGACAGTCGCAGGTCGGTCTCGGCGGCCACCTCTTGTAAGGTGTTCTCACGAGTCTGGCGAGCAGCTATCATCCCCATGCTCCTCAGCTCTGTTACAGTCGCTTTCGAGCTCCCTTACATCTTCATTTTCGCCACGCGGTTTCCTTCATCCTTTCGGCGGCGGTGGGTCTACTTCCAAAGATCCAGGGCTGGACAGCAGCCGGTCAGTGCATGCCCGGCATAAAGCCATCCAATATTCCTCGGCAAAAGATCGACAGGAAGTACATCAAAACCCTTCAAATTCGGAATGTCGTCCATGGTCTCCGTTCGCCCCTCCTCAGGATCATCGAACAAGTATCAGTATTGGCGGAAACGTAAACTATATCCAACGCCCTGGTGAATCGGGTGAGTGTCAAACCTAGCCTCGTACAGCGTATTTAACCAAGTCTCTCAGGCCTGGACACCTTGCGCCGCGAAGCTGCTAGCGACGCATTCCACGATTCTGCGGAGAGGTTCCCGCAGCCAAAATGCCATATAGACACACGGATAGAAATGCTCGAGAATCTATGGAAGTAGTCGTCCAGCACGGATACCAACAGCGGTGCTCTCTGGTTGTACGGACCAGCCGGCGCTGGTAAATCGGCGATCGCGCAATCATTCTGCCAGAAGCTAGAGGCGGAGGATTGTCTCGGGGCCAGCTTTTTCTTTAAACGTGGAAATCCCTCCCGCGGAACTGGACGCAAACTGTTCCCCACTGTCGCATATCAGCTCGCTCTACGTCTGCCGGAATTGGAACAAGCCATCTCTCAGGTTGTGGAAGAAAACCCTTCCATCCTCGATCGAGCTCTTTCAGCTCAGCTGCAGAAGCTGATAATCGAACCATGCCGGCGAAGCGTTCCGAATGGACGCACCCTGGTCATCGTGATTGATGGGCTGGACGAATGTGAGGGCCAAATTATTCAGCAAGAAATGTTGCGGGCAATTGGTAGCGCCATTCACGAAGGATCCCTCCCTCTCCGTTTTTTTGTCGCCAGTCGGCCCGAGCCTCACATCCGTGAGGTCTTTATGGGTGCATTACACAGAATCCATTGCCCCATGAACGTCAACCAATCCTTCCACGATGTCCAAAAGTTTCTGCTCAATGAATTTGCACGAATTCACCGAGAGCACGACGAAACCATGGCCACAGTTCCCTTTCCTTGGCCGACTCTCGAGGTTGTTGATACGCTGGTCCGAAAATCCTCCGGATATTTCATCTTTGCCTCCACGGTGATCAAATTTATCGACGACAAAGACTTTCGGCCCACAGAACGCCTCAAAGTAATCATGGGCATCAAGGAGTCCGATGGTGGATCACCCTTTGCCGTTCTCGATCAGCTGTACACGCAAATACTTTCTCAAGTTCATTTTCAGCCTCGACTTCTACAAGTGTTGGTGGTTGTTGCGGCTAGATTCGAAATGTCTATTGGCCAAATTGAACAGTTTCTCCAGATGGAGTCCGGTGATGTTCGATTAACATTACGTGGCCTACAATCTGTGATAGGCGCTAAAAGGAAAAAGTATGACGCTGATTACAATAACTGGTCATCGGAATCATTTGCAGTCGTCCATCACGCATCCTTCTTCGATTTCCTCCTTGACCCACAACGGAGCGGGATTTTCTATGTTGGGAATGTTGGGGCGCACAAGACGGATTTGTGCCGCCATATTCTGAAAGCCTTGTCCCATCATCCAAATACCACGAATCATTTCGCATGGTAAAATCTATTCCACTCGAATCAGGCTGGGACTTCTTTGACGGGGTTGGACTTTTCTAGGCATATCCACGCACCTGATTCTTTTCGATACATAGTCTCCTCAGAACCATCCCTAGACCTCGTGGCCCTTCTCCGCTCTTTCAACCCAGATTTTCTATTTTCTGCAGGAGGTTATCATAAAACTATCAATATAGTCCTCGCTTGGTTAAAGGTACATCTCACTGCTCAGCTCACTAGTATTTATTTAAATTTCATTGTAGCGATGCCACCCACCACCCGAAGATTTAATCCAGCTATGGGAAGACTACTCGTTCATGGCCTACTGCGAATCCACGTGGGCCGAGGCCAAATTAACTGGTGTTACACCTGAAGAGTGGAACCAGTCCCACCAGTTTTTGGTGCAGGCCCCTCCATCCCTTATTAAAATCCTCCAGGCAATCGTAATGGAACCTATGCGCGACATCTTCCTTCTGGTCAAAATCCACGTGGTATTGGATTTCTCGTGGAATGAGCTGAGAATGGTGATATGCCATTCTCTGTGCTCTTTCATCGGCCAGGAAAGGCGTATTGCGAATCTGTTGATCGTTAGTACGACGAGCGGCGTTTTAGGTTCAAGTGCGCAATTCGGCGGTCACCCGGTCACGCATCACGCCCATTTTTGGGGCAAATTTTTTTTCACAATTTATCGGAATTCATTTGGATTTTAATTGTACTAAAATTTCGGGAGGGGTGCCGAATTGATCGAAATTGCACAGTAATATTAATAATGAATTATTGGTGTTTTGAACCCCAAGGCGTCTGCCTGGAGAACATATTAGAATTTGAGAGTCCGAACCAACTTACCTTATTGGGAGAGGGTCAGTGCGAACTCCCAAACAGTGTTCGGTGACCGGGTTTGTCCTAGACATCGACCCCAGCGCTCTGGATTCCGCGCCCGTTTCTGGCCCTCGGCCCTCACCTTGTGAATACTGTAGCGTATCACTCCTCCAGTGGACGCCGAGCGCTCAGCATCAGTCATGCGCATAGATGCGGTCCGAGGATCATTGAAGGCTTATAAAGAAGTTGATGGAGTTGTGGCCGTCTTCTCTCTCATCCAATGATCCATGGCACTGGGGTCCGCAGAGTACCTGACATTCCAGAAATTGACTCAGCATGAATTACACTGTATTTCACCAAGAAACAGGTTGTATTCCAGGTCAAAAACCATGAAATTCATACACTTTGGAGTCAGGTAAAAAAGGAAAGATTCCAGGGGGTTTTGACCTGAATCTCAGTCCGTTTTGGATTGAATCGGTTGTTCGATGATCTGTTTGCACTCGAAACTTCTTGGTTTTCATGCCCAGAAAGACGTAAAATTAATGCAATTGGGGATGAATTTATATGAGTGACTAGCTATTGTCTTACTGGGACACAATCCGCTACTCGACGTTGCGCACTACCGACCAGAATACCCCATTTAACCACAACCGTGGCTTCTGCGCATTAGTGAAGATAACGATGCCTGTAGGCAACCCACGTGCATTGTTGAGCTCCCAGTCGAGTTCCATATCCACACAACTGCATGTGTTGACAAGTCAGTTGAGATAGCGCAAAGTTAACGGCCTTCATGCTCGATTCTTGTGTGGCTGTATGCGGCCAACTCTCTCCACAACGTGCACTCGCTGAGACTGCATGATAACCCCGGCAACCGGCTCCAGACATCTTATTCCTGCCCTCCAGTCCCTCGAGCTCACCTCTCATCTCCGATTCTGCGACGAATCCCTCATGGATTTCGCTGCCTCAAGAGGAAGCGCGGTGCGAATACGCCTCCAGTCCCTCCCGAACGCTCGCATGATTCACCAAACGGCAGTCGCACGGCTACACGGCTGCGGAGTGGCTGTCCTCTGACCTGGGACAGCGATACAGGAGGTCATTTTACCGGATGTCTTAGATTGGACCCTTTGTAATCCAGGCCGTGCAATATTGCTTGTCCAATTCCATGTAAACAGCCCGAAAATGATCAACCAACACCCAAAAGCACGGTATGAATCAAGAACAATTCGTGTGAATGGAGGAGGGAGATGGGAATAAATAAGACTAGGCACAGCGAAGAAACACCGGAGCAACGTGGAGGTAGAAACATACTTCAATTGCATCAAAGATAGTTCAACCCGGCGGCCAGACTTCTTTCGACATCAAGACTCAACGGGAGATGATTCATTTTCAGGCGTATGAGTACATCAGAGATAGGGCAAGAGGAATCGAGAGAAAATTGTTTTTGCCAGAGCGGTCTGGGGAGGTGTGTTCTGTCGCTAGATAATTCACTGAAGTAAATTAATAGCAAGAGCTGGAGCAGCAGACGTTGCTGGCACTCTATCGCGAGTGTGGATGGCCAGACGAGTGGCGGCGGGCAGAGTTCGTTGCCAAGTGGGACGCACAAAAGGAAAAGATAACAGACAAATGGCGGCGCATGCGGGCGGCGGCCAGCACGGTAGGAACCTTTTTGTCAGTACCACACAGGATAAGTGACCCAGTTTCTTTGCCGCTGCTTACGCGCATCTCATACAGGTTGCCTGAGCAGCTCGGCCCGCTCCTCAATGCCTTCGATTCCTGCCCCAGGCTCTCCCAGATCGTTGTCGCATTCCATGGCATATCACGCGCATTCAAGCTTGCACTCCAGCGACTCTCGTTGTACACCGCCCCCATTCAGCCAAGTCTAGTTTCTACGAAAACAGGTGGCTCGGATAACTGTGAAGCACTGCACAAGTTCGACGGGCAGATTGCCAGCTGTCTATACTGTGTGGAATCGGTGCGGCTTTCGACACACTCGGAAAAGGACATGCGCGCGATGTTGCCGTGGCTGGCATGCTTGCCTGCTCTTCGGTGCCTCCAGCTTCTTTATGAAAATGATACACTGGAGAACAAGCGGGGTGCTGCATTGGAGTCCGTGATCAATGATTTCAGGGTGGCTCTGCATTGGGTCCCCACCGTTACATCCGTTCGATACTTTTTACTACGTAGACTTAAAAATGCGACATCTACTGGCAGTCTGTAGCCGGGAATGAAGAATGGAATTTTAATATAGAGATTCAGGCTCCCATCAAAGTTATCAATTATTATAATAGTCAATGTAGTGATGGGCTTCGGCAATATAGCGCCGTAGCTCTGTAGGCAATTTTACCATGTAGGCCACGGTTGTACAAGATAGCTGGTTTGCATCTGAGTTGATGGCTGGGTAGGCGAGCAGGTAGGTAGGTAGGTGAGTAGAATTACACCGCACGGTCCCTAAATGCCCCTCCATAGCCACCGAAGATAAAGTCTCTGTTTATCTACGTCTTTATTCAGTCTCTATATTTCATTAACGGTTTAGTTATTCTTCTGTAGGCATTCCCACTACTTACTGCTGTTTGCGGAACATCGGGCGCGGCCCGTTTATTTATTTATTCTTGTTCCTTTGCTTCATCACACATCATGGTCGGGAGGCGAAACGAGGCAGCCGGGTGGCAGGTCCATGGCGCCGGCAGAACCAACCGGATTTCAGTCGATACACGATTGATGTCCCACCCAATTTTGAGGCCTGTGCTTCGCAATTGAACAGCCCATCGTGTGCTTCATAATGATAATGCATTTCTGCCGGGTTCGGCCAGGATAAGGGAGCAATTTTGTGTCCCGTGCTTCGCCATTGAACAGCCCATCATGTGCTTCATAATGCATTTCTTCCGGTTTCGGCTGGGATAAGGGAGCAATTTATAGTTCCATGTGCGACTCTGGCTTTTTTCCCATCCCAAAGGAACACATTTTCAGCCTTGATGAGCGTATCTTCAATATCCTTAGGCATGCCCTGAACTCTGGTCAAATATTGTGTTCTGCCTCCAATGACCATATTTATGATATGTCATTCCTTCGAGGGTAGGTGTTGACGCTTTCCACCTCTTGAGGTCACTTGTAATTTTTACTAGGACCAAAGGCGATGATGTAATATATGGAACATTATTTCTAATCCATACACCCAACATGTGGCAGGTTTTACCGTCTGGAATTATCCTGACAGATTACTCGATTACTCCAATTCTCATTTTATTGTTGATTCGTCTCTCCTGTACACCTTTGCTCCATGGGCGGTTCGGCCGAACGGTAGGAGGACCGTCTTTGTTGGACGGTGTTGGCCGGGCTTGGGCCTGAGCCAGGGCCTGGTCATTTGAATCTTGTATGCTACTTGTGAGCTGCAAAATCAATTGATTCACTGTAGGAAACTCACCTACGAGATCCACTGTAAGACCCAGAACAGCCTAGCTTCTTCAAACGGATGAAGGTGATCTGAATACCAAGTGACTTTCACCTGGACATGCCCAGGTTAACCCAGCAAACGAGTGAAAATTCCCGGCCAGAACCGGGTCACAACCGGGTGACTTCCACAGTTATTTTGGACGTTTCACCCGTTGCTTGAGCTGCATTTTAGTGGTTTACTGTAACCCATTTGACGGGTGCTTTCTAAAATCCGTTGAACAAGTTAAATCCGAGTTATTTTTCCCTGCTTCGGCAGCTTGTGAGAGAAGCGGCCGATAATATTGACAGATAATTGTGATATGAGAAGAAAGAGTTGGCCGATGAAATCAGCCCAAGCCAGTGCAGGGAACTCCAGATTCAGTGCCTGCAGTCAACAATCCCTAGAGAGCACTATTAAGGGCGTCGCGGATGTGGTTTTTCAACCATTCAATGTCCTGCTGAGTCCCTTCTGCAGAGAATAATCTTTCCGGGGTTGAGTCCCTCGCTCCAGTTTCAACTTTCAACCGTTATCTCTCACCTGCGCTGATTCCGTGTTCGGGTCGGGTCGGGCTTCGAAGGAAAACCCAGGCTGGGCTTGGCGCATGATTGTATGGTCTGCTACGACACCACAAGTCGTGGGTGAGCTCGGTCGCCTTGCCAGGACCCTTCTCGTTGTAAATGAGAAAATGTGATGAAAAAAAAAAAAAAAAAAAAAAAAAAGCCGCACCCTAAGTTCCGCAAAGAGCTGTAACATTACGTAACATTATATAACATTATATTATGATTATATCTTTTTTTTTTTCTTGATTACAACGGAATACTAGATAGGTTGCGCACGAGCCGCATGCGGCTTTTGTGCATTGCGCAAAGCCGCATGGCAAATTTGAAATCTGAGAGATGTCAATTAACTATTTCAATGTAAGCTTACCTGAGGCGAAGGAGAGGTGCTGTGGGGAGAGGGAAGATCCTCAGCATTGCCTCTGCTGCATGGCAGACGTGAGAGTATGGGAAAAAGAAGTGGAGCTTTCATTATGCTTTCATGATGCTGAAAAATGCGGCCTCCTACGGTTGCACATCCAACACATAACACTCTCGGGAGTGGAATAGAATGGTACATAGCAAGACAAGAAAAACCCGCGGCTTTGCGCAATGCACAAAAGTCGCATGCGGCCCGTGCGGCTTTTGCAAAACCTGTCTAAGCCTCAAGCTAAGTTGATTCCTCGTACTCTCAATTTTGCTTTCTTTTTCTTTTGAGCGGTTTCGTGCCTGGAAAAATCTGAAAAAATTACAAAAAATTTCTCGGCACCATTTGGAACATGTCGGAGAGCTCGCGCTGCGCAATGTATCATACTCGCAGGTCAAATCGTCGAGGTTATCGTCGGACAAGGCATCGAAGAAGGTTTTGTGAACTCCAAGCTCCCGCATTCGTTTCCTCAACGTGTTGCGATGAACCCCTAAGGCAGCGGCAAGACTGGAGAACTTGATATTGCGATTGGAGGAAGTGGTCTCCCTGAGGTAAAACCTCAGTGCTCAAAATTCTTCCGCCGTTGTGCTTACTCCCCCAAAAAATAACATCGCGATCTCCGTGGTAATCAAGAGGCAAAAGGGCATCTCCACGAGTCAAAATCGAAATGTCCATCGCTTCGGCGACTTAGGATTCAGTGATGGCCGTCTTGTCTCCCCAAGTTCGGTATGACTTGTTTCGGCATTGGCCACAATTATGATCCGGATGCAACCATGATATGTAAACCGCGTGATAAATTGCAGGTTCCTAGACCACCGTCTTCTTCTACCGCCACTCCCACTTTACCATGGTCCGGATATTACCGCCGAGAAAGGCCCATCAAACTCTCCAGGCGAAAGAGAATGTAGCCGATTTTCACTTGATCTGCGAACGGCATTAACCCATTTTAGATGCGCATTCGACCACCCAGACCCTTAACGGCGCCATTTTCAACCAATCTTCAAATATGGCAATTTTTTGGAAGTCTACAGCGTCTCTTGCACGATATCAATGGGAGCGAACAATCGAGCGAACACATAACGATTTGGCGAGTCGCTGATTTCTTCTACGAAAACGCTGCGCCACATTGGCTGGAGCCAAGTCGATGCCAGATCGGCAGCGCAAAGGTCATCGGAACGGGAGGAATGAACTGAGGTTTCCGAGGCTGGAAAGGGTCGGATGTGGGAGAATTGTGGTCTGTGGCAGTGCGCGATCGAGGAGGAGATCGAAACGCACAGAAACTCTGTTTTTTGACCTTCGCAGGATCAAAACCGGACATCACCGAGATCAGCCATCAGTGGCGTGGCGAGATCGAGGAGGAGATCGAAACCGCGCAGAAAGGCTGTCAGGAGACCTGGTCTGTTCCAGTCCCAAAAATTGGCATGGATGGGCGACATAGATTGTATTCCACCCCCCAGGGACAAATATGGCACATGAGCAAATATCTAGGCTCATAATTGGCAAGTGGCCAGCTTCCTAGTCTGGCCAGGATCCTAGTCAGAAATAGTATAAGAAATAAAGAATATTACAGTTGGGCCGCCTCATAGCTCCTCGGACCCAGCTTTCCTAAGTCATTCCGAAGCATAAAACTGAGATATGCGATTAGGATTGTGTGCAAATATGTTTGTTGGCCTGTCCCTACATAATCTTTGACGACAAATACCGTCATAGAATCGAGGTAGGACATGCAACGCACTCGTTGAACTTGAAGGATCCCAAGCCAAAGCCCACCCGAAGCCAAGGGTTCGGCTTGGCATGGCTTGTCAAGCCACGGGTTTGGCTTCGTGGCTTCTTGGCCTGAAGCCAAGCCAGGAGCATCACTAGGCACGACCCGGAACCACGGAGTTTACTTTTACATTTTCTGCGTCCTCCGACTGAAGCTGAGTACAAATCAGAGACTTTGACTTTCCCTTCGCATCCGTATTCTCCTTGTTTTTGATAGTGTTTTTACGCGTCTTTATAGTCTTATTATCAGTCTCAGCAATGAGGAAGCGAGCCTGGAGCAGTTCTTTGGCAGACATTTTGAGGGGACACGAGGTCAATGATGCAGAGAGCAATTTTTCAAACTGCGTTCTGACGTGCCAGAAGCCGCCGTCGCCCAATGCGGTAGAGTCAAACTGTGATCTGTGCACCGGTGGTGGCCAGGCCGCAAGGCGGTGGGTATGCACGAGAAAGTTCGATCAGAATTAAACTTATTTCTGAGGGGACGGTTTTTGTTATTCTTCGCTGTTTTCACCTTCAACAACTTGAGCCGGGCACTTCTGCGCGGCACCACTTTGCCACCTGGATGAGCCTCTGAAGATGAAATAGTGGCCCGGGCGTCAGTAGGATTATCCTCATCTCTATGTGGCTCATCGTCATCCTCCTCTTCACCTGAGACATCCTCTGAAAGATTAATATCGCTCTCTGATTCCTGGAGAGATTTCGAATCTTCCTGTTCATCTGATGGTCCAGGAAGCCTTTCCTTGGCGTCCTCCTCCTCTTCATCTGGGGCATTTGAGTCGCAGCTTAACCCACATAGTTCATATTTACCATTCTCTTCGTTCTGGTCCTCCGAAGAATCACCATCGCGGTCTGATCCGTGTGGACTTTCCTCTTCATCCGATTCCCTACGGAGCTCTTCTGCGTCTTGCTCCTCCTCTTGATCTGGGGCATGTTAGTCGCAATTTAACCCACGAAGTTCATAAACACCATTCCCTTCGTCCTCATCCTCCGAAGAATCTCCATCGCTGTCTGATCCGTGGAGAGATTTTGAATTTTCCCCTGCATTCCATTCTCCAGGGAGCTCTTCCCCGGGGCCCTCCTCCTCTTCAACTGGGGCATGTGAGTCGCAATTTAACCCATGAAGTCCATAAATGCCAATCCCTTCGTCATCCTCTGAAGAATTAATATCGCTGTCTGATCTGTGGGGATTGTCCCCTTCATCTGATGGTCTGGGAAGCCTTTTCCTCGCCTCCTCCTCCTCTTTATCTTAGGCATGTTAGTCGCAATTTAACCCGCCACGTTCATAGATACCATTATCCTCGTCCTCGTGCTCCGAAAGATCACCATCGCGGTCTGATCCGTGGGGATTTTCTTCTTCATCCGATTCCTCTGGGATGCTTAGCACACCATTATTGATTGTTTTGATGCACTGATTGACAGATCCCGCTAAAATCCGCAAGAATTGATGGCATCATCCATTCTTGACCACTACACCCATCGCCCAAAAAATATTCCACTTTAATATGTTGTAATTCCATTGAAAAAGTAATGAGCATCATGGCCAGTGGTTTTAAAGGTTCAGAATGGTTGAATTGTGAGCCATAGAGGGGCTGATGTGGAATATTTCCTTTTTGGGCGATGGGTGTAGTGGTCAAGAATGGATGATGCCATCAATTCTTGCGGATTTTAGCGGGATCTGTCAATCAGTGCATCAATAATGGTGTGCTAAGCACTCAATAAGCGCTCAATAAGCGCCCAATCAATGTCGCCCAGCGCTGATTGATGCGCAATGAGCGGGAAGGCGGGCAGGCACTGAAATATCCAAAAATATACTCAAAACCAAAATTGTAGTTCTTGCTGAGCTCTTTCTGGCTATAAACACAGTTTTGTGAGGAACTGCTTAGTTATTGCATAAAATGCAAAATACTTTTTTAGACCCAGCAATAGAATTATATTTTCCTTCTGGTGTTTGTGATAAAGAGGTGCACGTTTTGTCTTTTTCCCTCACTTGGTGGAAAACAGGTATTGGCCAAAGTAAGGTCAGCCACTGTACCAGTAAACACCATGGATTCCATGGTGTAGTGGTTATGTATAATGTGTTGGTTATCTCCTCTTTGGAAAAGGTTTTTAGTTCAAACCCTCATAATATGCAGTTTTTTAGTCCGAAAATTTACTAGATAGTGGAACCCAACTACATAGGGCAAATAATATTATGTTTTGACTCCAAGATTGATGAGCTGAACCCTAGTATCAAGGGTGTAAAATATTATTCCTGCAAGCAGCTGAATCCAGGGTTCTAAGGCCAAGAATATTATTCCCTTGATGAGCTGAACCCAGCTATGTGAGGTAAATAATATTATTATGGATAGCCAGGTCGATGAGCTGAACACTAGCGTCTACAGCATAAAATATTATGTTTGTGAGCAGCTGAGCCCAGGCTTCTAGGGCCAAGAATAGTATTTCCTGTGATGAGCTGAGCCCAGCTATGTGGGGTGAATAATATTATCATGGATAGCAAGGTTGATGAGCTGAAACCCTAGCATCTATGGTCTAGAATATTATGTTTGCGAGCAGCCAAGCCCAGGCTTCTAGGTCCAAGAATAGTATTTCCTGTGATGAGCTGAACCCAGCTATGCAGACCAATTAATAATATCATGGATGGGAAGGTTGATGAGCTGAACCCTGGCATCTAGGGTAGACAATATTCTTCTTCTCAGCAGCCCAATGCTGGCTTCCAAGTGCAGAAATATTATTTACCTGCATGAGCCAAACCCAGCTATGTAGGGCACATAATATTAGAGCATATCAGAAGGTCAATGGGCTAGACCCCAGCATCTAGGGGGAATAATATTACAATAGATAGCAAGGTCAGTGAGCTGAACCCTAATATCTAGGGTATAAAATATTATTCCGATAATGAGCTTGACCCAGGCTCCTAGGGGCACAAAGATTATTCCCCGCTGTGAGCTGAGCCCAGCTCTATAAAGCAAATAATATTATCGCATATCAGAAGGTCAATGGGCTGAGCCCTAGCATCTAGAGCATAAAATATTATTCCTGTGATGGGCTGAACCCTCCTCTGCAAGGGATACAATATTATTTTTGAACACACATGAGTAGCTGAACCCTAATACATGGACAAAAAATATTATACTGTACCAGCACCAGCCATCCTAGCAATCAATTTTTCAGAAATCACCCTACCCAAATATCCAAAGAGCTAGGTCCTAGCTTGTTCACAAGATAATATTATTCCTGGCTCATAAAAACATTATTACAGCCCTAGATGCTAGGGTTCAGCTGAGAATCCAGTGGACTTAGCTGGGCCCTAGCCTCTGGGAATTAATCATTCGTAGGGGGCCTAGCATCTAGGCAATTGTGGACTGCAGGCACTGGTTTCATGGCCTCAGGCAGATCCTCGATCGCCTGAAACGCGAGACTTATGAGCCTAGCTGAGAAGGAATTGCTGAAAGTCCATTCAACACGGGCCCCTTGGTGTCGAGGAACCATCGGACCCCCTCTTCCTCTGATTCATTAGAACTTGATCTTGAGTATTTTATGATTAGGGCAATCGAGTAGGTCAGAACTGCTTCCCGCTTGTTTGGCGCGCATGGCTATCGTGATGTTCGACCACTGGGAGAATCCCGACTGGGGCACTGTATAGGTGTAGCGCGCATATTCCTTTGGTAAAATTAAATGAGCAGTCGTTGAGCTGGAGGAATTAATGCTAACTTCGATCTTCATGATGTCCTCTGCAACCAATTCCATTTTTTTCTGTGGATGGATGGGGCCAGCCATTTTTCTTATATGGTCTCGTCGTTGTTAAGTAGCATTCTCGGTCCGTTGGAGCCCGAGCTCGATTTTCAATGTGACACAGAAATCGAAACCCACAAATTACCTTGCTTGTCAAGGTCTCTCCGCTCATAATTGAAGTCAGTTTGGTCCCACCCGGTTTGATCCTACGCTGGAGACGCCTAACAGCTTGTCAAGATGTACGCAAAATGTACGTACATCCTGTGAGTCTTACACACGCAAAGTCGACACGAAGTTCAGCAGCTGCAAATCAAGAGCGCGCGGCCTGGCCGCAAGGATGAATACATTTTGTGCAAGGAAGGTAGTGGCCGACGCAGTTGGCCCCGGGATGAGGACTACCACTGTAGAAAGTAAAGGCACTGCATTCTAGTACCTAGGCACTGATTTCTTGTTTTCAGCACTGATATTCAGTGCCTCAGCAATTAGTGCTTTTTCAAGCACTTTAAATTAGTACCTCTGAGGCACTGATTTTCAAAACACTTTATATTAGTGCGCAACTATCTTTCACCTCCGATTTGCATCTCATCGGCTCCAGCATCGTATTTAGTGGCGGTACATACGGCAATCACCGGGCTTTGGCCGTATTTGGCTGTTACAGTTGGTTTTTTATATTTGCGATGTGTGATTGACCTCTGTGAGACTCTTAGAACCTCCAGGCTATGTGCCATATATTACACCTGACTCTCAAATCGATGTCGAAAATTTTCCATTCTTTGCAAGGCGCCGATCCACCCGTGACTCCAAAGTTTCACGCTGGGCAAATTGTGAGTGCGTTTCTTTTGGTCTTGATCCCGGATTGATATGGTGCCACCCTTGGTTCCCAGAAACAGAGGCTAGTGTGATGAGGAGAAGTTCAACCTGGACGTGAGCTAGGAAAGAAGCTCTAACAATTTCGGATTTCAGCCATGGTTTTGGTCCTAACTTTAATTGTCTTAGACTATCGATAGGTTTGCATGGTGTCATGAGGAGAAGCAGCAGTAACAAGACGGTAAGACGCTCCCATCACCAGCTATGTTGTTCATTCTGACTTTCCTCTCTATTCCTTCCGCCCGATCGCAGTTTCATTATCCTTGCTTCCTCTTCCCTCGATATATGCGCACTCCCTGTACATTCAGCTTAGTGACTAACTGGTATCATGTCTTTCAGCCCACGCCCATGAACATCCGTTCTGGGGACGAAGTATGTCCGCTCGAGCCACAAAAATCCCTCTCAGTTTTACCAACCCATTTCACCCTTACTGAGTTTTCTTTGGTCGCATATTTATTCTGTTTCACTCTTATGATAACCTTCTCTGTTGCAGATGACTCACCACTCGAACTGAACTTCCACGACTCCAACTGCGAGGGACGTGCTTTTGTAATCCCACTCGATTCCTCCCTATCATCTCGACCTCCCAGAGCGCAACGCGCGATCCGGTACCCGATCTTCGCGTTCCCTCACGCGGTACGTGCCATCGACTCCATTGGATTCCGATTTTGAACTTGACCCGCGAGGTAAG
Organism: Mycena olivaceomarginata; assembly: GCA_029378375.1. NCBI lineage: Eukaryota > Fungi > Basidiomycota > Agaricomycetes > Agaricales > Mycenaceae > Mycena > Mycena olivaceomarginata. Next base: position 116,853 of record JARKIC010000608.1, read on the forward strand.
GACCTATACTACGGTACATTCGATTGAGCGGAGACCGACGTGCAATGGCAGCTTACTCTTCATCCACAATCAAAGCCGCTTTCGTCTGCGAATATTTTGGAACACAACATCGTATGTCTCCTCATCTGTGGTCTTGAATTTACTGATTCGATCACATGCTTTGCACCCTTGTTTTCGACGCCGAGACTGCCCTGTTTTATAACTCTGCGTGCGGTGGAAGCCGGCACCAACTGTGGATGTCTCAAGGTGTGTGAATTCGAAGTTTGTATACTGTGCGCAGGTACCGAGAGCGGCGCGGCCGCTTCGACGATGGCCACATGCGCCGGTTCTGGGCGTTGGCCAAGGAGCCAGGCTTCACCGGGTCGCTGGTGCCGGGGAAAGCGCTGGAGGTATCGGCTGCACAGAGGGAGGCGTGCGAGGCGGAGAGAGTGGCGCGCGCAGCGGCGACGCGTGACGAGAGGGAGCGCGAGGAGATGGAGGTGGACAGCTCTGACGAGGAGGGTGGGCGGGTGCGGCCCGCGCTCGGCGATGGTGCGCAGGGCGATGCAGGTGGTGAGTTCGGACGAAGAGGAGAAGGACGATGAGGAGGACGAGCGGGTGTTTTTCACAACACCGCGTCGAGCTGGCGCAGAGGTGTGGATGAGGAGATGCGAGAGGGATGAGGAGATGCGAGAGGGGTGGTCGGACGAAGAGGGTGATGAGGAGCTGGAGTCGGCGCTGTCAGCAAAGCTGTACATGCTCTCCATGCTTGCGGTTGACGGCGTGCGGGGTGCGGGGGGGGGACAATGAGGGCTAGTTTAGCCCCCCTTTTTTTATCTTATTTTTACTGCATTTTATCTGTATTTTATCGGTATTTCTTTGAGTGATTTCCTTTTTGGGAAGGGGCGCGCCCGCCGCCGACGGCGGTGATGCGTAGCTTACTTAAAGACACGCCTGAAATGCTACAAGTCCGCTGCAGCACATTTGCAGCATAATCTGCAGCATGTTTGCAGCGTTTTTGTAGCATTTTCTGCAGCATGCGGTGTTTGGCAGAAAGCCCTCTAACTAGAGGGAGTACACGGGGGGAGTCTGCCCCTCTAGTTAGAGGGGAAAGTTGGGATTAGTAGGTGAACCCTCCTGTCCTAATTTACTCTAGGGCAATGACCTAATTCCTACACTGAGGACTTGCACCCTGATTTGGATTGTGTTTGCTGTCAAACCTCATCTCTTTTTTGCAGATGATGGTGTAAAATATTTTCGCGACTTTTCTATGAGATCATTTTTCGCAATTTAATCAGCATTCAAGTTCAAAGTCCTTAGTTTGGCTACTCTCAAGACCAAAGTCGATAATTTGATTAAAGTCGGAAGTCTGTATGTTCAAGTTTTCGGCAAGTTAGAGGATCAAACTCCGACGTCCCGAAATGGTAGCTGATAGTGCGAACTACGAACTCTGAGCTTTGAACACATAATGAAACCAAATAGTCTATGTAGAACTTCAGTCTGTAGGCAAGATTATTTGACCTCTCGACCCTGGGAAGTATTGCACGAATAAATCAGGAACCTTCACGATCACGCAAATTAAATCGGCTCCGGCAGTTCCCGGCATTTTTGCCATCGGGTGGACGAGTGAAGAGTCTACCGAAGGCCACAGATTGCTAGAAAAAATGTGAGTTGTTCCAAGGGTGAGCACAGGCCCTGTGGTATAGTGGTCTGGCTTTTGCCCCCTGCCACAGGCTCAACACAAGCATGATTTAGCCGGATTCCGGACCATGCCGCTCTGCTCCTCGGAGGCAAAACAGGTCCAGAATCGCTGTAATTTCCTGTCATGGTCATGTTTAATTGCTCCCGAGTCGATTTTCGTTTATCAATAATTTCACATGAATGAGCTGAGTAGACCTATCTACTTTTCATGTAAATCGGTGCAGAACTCACCGAAATATGAGGAATTCTTTGAAACACTCTCAAACAGGCAAAAAATTGGCCGAACCTTCGGTACTGACATCGGCTCTAAGAATCATACTTGAGGCGATTCGGTCCCGCAATGGGCTCAAACGGGGTCGGTGTAGTGGAAAAATCGGTCATTCCAAGGGCTTTATTTTGCCAAAAATAGCCTCAGATTGCCGAGGATTTTGCCGCGCGGCAGCTTCGGTTTTAATCTGTCGGGAGACCGATTTGCCATCACCCTCGGAATGGCGGGGTTCCCGTCTGAGAGACTCAGAGAGAGAGCAGTGGCTCAACCTTCCAGGTGGTATTTGTCGTGCAGTGAGCGTCAGGAATTTGCGTGAATTACATAAAAAAAAGTCGCCGATCAATCGATGGTTTTTTGACTCGCTTTGCCTTGTATGGACTCATTGTGTACGTTATTGTCGGCCGAAAAAAATCAAATGCGTTCGGCGTTCGAACGCGTTCAACAAAATCCTCAGGTCGGTGAACGCTGAACCGGACCTGCGGTTCAGGTTCAGCTATTTGCTGAACCTTGAACCTGAACGCACGTTCGGTTCGGTTCGGTTCGATAAAGGACGACTGAGTTAGACACGGAGTACGCGAGAACGATCACGGCGATCAAATAAAGCAATTGTATAACATACGAGTCAGAATTTGATCCGGGCCGATTTATTTGTGTATCCGACCTCGGAGCCCGGGAATCGGACTCCGGAGCTCGAGCTTCCGTCACCGACATATAAAGAGGGAAGACGGAGCCCATTTTCAGACAACCTTGTCCCCAGCGTCCACCACATTAATGCAGGAGAATACCTCAAACGGATTCAGTTCCATTTCCCCCTGGAGCTGGAACGACGATGGCGCCAACAATTCCTTCGGTCAAAATTTTATGAAGCCGATTGCGGATGCAGCAAGCTACGCATTCAGCCTGGACAATCCCCATCAGCAGCTGTTTCTCCCCACGAAGGATGATGTGGCCAACAATTCCTCCGATGAAGATTTTTCGAGGCCAATTCCAGATGCAGCCAGCTGCTACGCATTGAGCCTGGACAATCTCCATCAGCGGCTGTTGTGGGTAGAAACAGCGGTCCTCGGGTGGCAATTGGAAAGGTGAGATAGTAGTGTGAACATGCCCGCTTCTCACACTTTTCGTCCCAGGAATCATCAGTCTATTCCACCTACGTTCAATGAAGCTGGTGGATGTGACAACTCTGGTAAAATCATGCTAGCACCCACTCCGGCTTCATTACGAGCGAATAATCTGGCGCGGAGGAATGCGCCGAGGGAGTTTACAAACGCCAGGATTATCGCCGAACGGCGTCGCGGTCAGGGAAAACAATACCAAGTTCTCTGGGACGGAGGGGACTTGAATGATTCCACTTGGCTGTCTGGAACGGCGCTCAAGGTTAAGGGCTCCATAGCACTTGCCAAATGGGAGAAGCAGAAGCCACTAATACTGAGAAGCAACCAGTAGTTGGGCGAGATTTTTGTAGCAAATTTGGTCTTATTGCACAGCATTCATAAGCCGGTTTGGAATTGCACCTGTTTGTTTTGGAATGGAGAGCTTGCGGGTCCCCCGGCTCAATGAGGAGGGCCAGAGAAAAAATCTGAAGAGACAATTTCGCTGGCTATCACCTCAGAGCAAGATGAAGTCGAAATTGTTGAACCTGCGGGCCCGGGGAACGCGGTTACGGGCGGGAACGCGATTAAAATTGATGCGACCTCTCCTACTGACTCCACATTTACCCCGCCCGTGGAGCGAGCCGTGATTTCGGTGGGGCTCAAGTTAGATGACAGCGCACAAGAGACTCGGGTTGTTGGTGGCCGACATATCAGTCATTCCCTGGGCCAGCGATCTCCTCAAAGCGGCTTCCGAGAGGAGCGTACGCATTCGGGGTGCCAACCACGAGCGAGTGGGAACAGAGCCGTTTTCGCGAAGCCAGAACTGAGGGTGGTACGGGAAAAGCTTGTCTCGTGATCGGAGGTAGTCGCAGAAAGGTTTGTGGGGGTCTGCGGGTCCATCGAGCTTTTCGATCATCAGGGCATTGCCCTCGAAGACCGCGTCAGCCTTATGTCTCGGGAAGAAATAACCATAAGTACCCCGTTTCCCGCCACTCTACCAAGGTCCGCGTGGGAAACTTTTCGAGGGTTACCTGCGACCCATACGACCTGAGCAGCCCATCCGGGCTACTCCAGTATGTAACTGTACGGTGCGTGAGAGGTGGTCTTTTATGACGCAGACATTCCGTCGCCAGGGTGCAAGAATTCTTTGTTAATGATTCCTCCCTGAAGAATTAGGTATTGTGTCCAGATGGCAGGATGGGACCCTCAACTTGCATTGTTTAGCCATGTGATACAGTATGGTCGTAGCAAGCTGATATGGAATCGTGTTGTGCACACCTCGTGAAGCGAGCACTTCCGGGAGTTCAAGTTGATAATCTGAACATTCGGACAGTGCTTTCTGGACAGAGGGCGTATGCATACACATGTGATCGTAATAGCAAGGGTGTGACGGAGAGCAAGCGGCAGTTACGGCACACGGGTTGTTGGGTGGTCGGTCCAACAGAGTGACTGGCGTAATGATAGTATTGACCAAAGGTATCTATCGTACGGCTAACTACTTATATACTTCGGATCGGTGGCTATACAATACATATGAAAAGGTGAGTCAAAGAGCGGAACAAGATCGTAAGGAGCGAGAGGTAAAACAAAGAAAGAAATGATAAATAATACGGATGGGGTTAAACACACAAGGTGTGGCCGTTACATACGCCCTCCAGGTCGACGCTTGAGGCGACCTCATTGAGTCATATGGTTCAGGAGATGTGAAGCGAGAGCGAGTTGAACAGCGAGCAAGAATCGTGGTTGATCAACTGCATGAATATCCAACCAAGAATTGTGTCCAGTAACTTCATGAATGATCGAGACGCAGGTATAAATCCGAGCGCAGCGAGTATTGGAGGCAAAAGTTTGAGAGGCTTTGAGGCGATTGAAATATCGAAGACCCTCGAAATGGAAAGGCGAGGATATTCAGAGCCCAGAAATATCAGACAGCCGACCAACAAGATCGCAGGTCTCACCGAGTTTACCAAAATCAATCGGGGAGTACAACACGTGCGAAAGACGAGCACATTATGTTGTAGCGTCTGTCTATGAGAGACTAAAGGCCAATGGGAATTATCAGCCTCCAACATGTCGAGAGAATTGTCGACTCCTGAAAGGAACAAACTCCCAATCCGCCTATATCTGGGGAAGAGCAGATGGCTCGAGAACAGCACCATTACTCGGAAGGATTGGAGAATAAACACTCGGCTTGTAGACTTTGCCAAAGTCCAGTGATCATCTTTGTGAGCCAAGATATAGGTGTTGTTCAAAGTATGATGGTCTTGAGCTTGGACTAATACAGAAGTCCGCACCGAATTTGGAAAGGGAGTTACTACCGCCAGACCTGCCAGCACGAACATTGGTTCCCGGGAGGATTGGTGAAAGAGGTATTCAAAATCCAAGCTGATTGGTCATCGAATCTTTCGGCGGCCACTTGTCCGGCGCGATTCGCCAACTGAACTAGAAACAGTGAACTCTTTTCTGAAGGAGAAGACCTGAGAATGAAGTCTCCGGAGTATTGCTTCATACTGAACACCAAGCGTGTAAGAGGGCCGCTGAACAGTCTCGAGGACGCTGAGGTGCATCGAGGGATCGGAAGCCATACAGGAAGGACAATGGGTCCTCCTATCTGCATTCGCTCATGACGGGAATATGTCCCAGATGTCGTAGCTCCACGGACGTAAGAAGCATGGTACACTTTTTGCGCATCTAAGAGGGATGGAAGCCCTAGAGGCCGAGGTACACGTCCGAAGAGACGAATTGTCCGTGAAGCAAAAAGTAGCTACATTGTCCAGAGTTAACCTGATAAGAACAAAATAGATCAGGTCTGAATATATAGAAACAGGAGGAACAAGGTATTAGGTGTGTACGAGTTGAAATTAGCAAGACTGAGCCGCGCCTCAGACTGGATCTATTCCATTCAGCCACATCAGCATTTTGACATTTTGATTGCGGCTTGTCGGGCCTTGTGGGCTTGGCAACGCTAAGCGACAAGCCGACAAGGTCCAACAAGGTCGCAAGTGAAAAAATAACCCACTTTCCGACATGGAGGATTGACCTATTTACCAAGATCCTATACTTTAAAAGAGGACGCACAGCTTTTTTGATAAGTCACATGCATAAATCACGAGACTTTGTCGAGTTCTCGCTGCCGGTTGTCGAGATGTCGCCGCCGGTTCCCACAGCTCGGAATCCGCCGTGTGCTTTTCCCGGAGGTGCCGCGCGCTGCGAGCGTTAGCGAGCGGCAGTGCGGCACCGTAGGCTAATAGAATTAAGCTGCAGGTTCCGCGCTGGAGCGGGTCAAATATACTCTGTCGAGATGTTGCTGCCGGTTCACACGCCTCGATCGAGGTTTACTGAGGTTTATTTGAGGTCCGATAGCTTCCACTTCTGTTTCCTCCTGCCTCCCACACTTCTCTGGCTATTTTCTCAGTGCCCTCTGCTGTTTCATTTCTCCTCTCAATTATTTTACTTCCTCAGTTGCTTCCCTCTTTTGCCCCTGTCTCTCTGAAATCTAATCTGATCTTCCGCTTTGTGTGTGTTTTTTTGTGCCAATCCATCTCTGCTCTTTTTTTTGAGTCATTTGTAGAGCCTATCGATTGAAAAATGCAGGCCTTCAATTGCAATTGTTTGTTGTAGTGTTGACACAGCTTTTACCTATAACTTCCAGGAGAGACGACAGTTTTCCACAGTGCAGATTCTGTGATCCGAGAGGAGGGTGTTGACCACAATAATTTTAATATCCTATTGAATATTTTAACTCTATTTGAACCTCTGGATTGCCCCTGGCAAAACTAAAATTAAAGGTTGGATGTCTGATTATGGTCCTTCGAAATCTGGAGGCATCACAAGGTCTCTGCAATGGCTCTCAAGGAATTATTACAAAAATGACACCTCATATCATCGAAATTCAACTGATTATTGGAGAGCACAATGGCAAAAAGGCCTTTATCCCACGCATCTCAATCAGTCCTTCGGTGAAGCAGATTGCTTTTGCCACGAAGCGTCGAAAGCTCCCCGTTCATCTGGCCTTTCCAATGACTATAAACAAATCACAGTCTATGGATCATATTAGTCTGGCCTTTTGTTCTGATTTCTTCGCTCATGGACAGTTATATGTGGCACTTTCTCCATGCACTTCGAGTCGAAGAGTTAAAGCACTGTTTAAAAACAATGCCGGCATGGCCACAAAAAATATCGTCCACCCAGAGGTTCTGCTTTAAGTATGGTATGTACAGATTTTTCTCAATTGGTTCAGAAGTCTAACTGAAGGATTGCTTGCAGGTAATTTGTCATGTATAGTACAATGTTATAAATTTTGTTTGCTTTGAAACATACACTAAGATAAGATATGGAGCTACCCCCGGGGTTTGGGGCAGAGCCCCAACAAGCTGTCGACCCTGCCGGAGGGCGGCTGCGAGCGGAGCGAGTAGCCGTGCCGAAGGCACGGGTCGTAAAGCTTGTTTCATCTCAAAAATGCTCAGCAGTTGTCCCAGAACTCACAACAGTGCCAGAAAACACCCGTCGTAGCCTGAAACCAAGTTATTTTTAGACAAAGGTTTTGAGCTTGTGAAATTCGGACATAGACTTGCGACCTTGTCAACTTGCCGACTTTTCGGGCCTTTTCTGGGCTTTTTTGGCCTTGTACAAGGTCACAAGATAAATGTCAAAAGTCTGATGCAGTAGACAAAAATGTAACCCAGAGAGTAACAAAAACACTCTTTGTGTGAGTTCCATATTCAAATTTGGTGAGAATTGGGGTCAGTGGGTTGAAAGTAGTCAAAAAAAGGGTGAAAATGCGGTGTTTGATGCGCATCAGTGGCTGTGTTTTTGCCGCGGCGCGAGGGGTAAGTGCCGCGCAGCGTTTCTTTCTTTCCACAATCATTTCTATGCAAAATATCGAGCTGAATATGTGTTCAACAATCTAAATATATCGTTTGGACTCCATAAATCTACCTAAATACTCTGAAATAGGTCTGCTCAAAAAAGTATCCCACTGTTGGATTACAGCTCTTTGCGGAACTTAGGGCGCAGATTTTTTTTTTTCTGTTTTTCATCAGTTTTGACCTCAACAGCAATTGTGAGCTCAGTTCTGGTCCAATCTCCTTAAAAATAAGCTCATCCTCTCAGCAATGGAAATGCGGAGGGCGCCCCCACCTTCTATTTTCCTGATGCAATCACAATTGCCTTATTAGGCAAATATCAGCTTTTTTGCACAGAATGTTGGGCACGAGTGCTATAGTTGTCCGAATGACCTAGAAATTTGATACCACATCCATATGGGTATTACTGAGGGCTGTAAATACCGCGATTTTCAATGTGTGCTTTATTTCACCAGTGTTCTGCATTCTGACCGTAATGGATATTGAAGTACCTTGTAGACGACAAATACATGTGATATAGTAAATGCCGGCATTTCCAGCCTTCAGTAATACCTATAAGGATGTGGTATCAAATTTCTAGGTCATTCGGACAACTATAGCACTCATACCCGATGTTCTGTGCAAAAAGACTGATATTTGCCTAATAAGGCAATTGTGATTGCATCAGGAAAATAGAAGGTGGGGGCGCCCTCCGCATTTCCATTGCTGAGAGGATGAGCTTATTTTTATGGAGATTGGACCAGAAATGAGCTCACAATTGCTGTTGAGGTCAAAACTGATGAAAAACAGAGAAAAAAAACTCTGCGCCCTAAGTTCCGCAAACAGCTGTAAGTTGGATTAACTTTTGTTGTCGGTCTGATTTTATATCCAAAATAGGCCAGGCCTGCTTGGAGAACAATACTTTTGAGGTTTATTCAATGTACGACTGAGTTGCACTAGGAAATTCATATCTCAATTTCGATCTTCCCACTTGACCCCAGATTCTGGTTCTTCGCCATCGACTAGATGGCTGGTCATGTACATAGAGTCGTGGAACGTTTATTGACTTGGAATCGCTAAGACCCGCCCAAGCCAAACCATTTTTCATGGGTGAACTTTGAAAGTCATGGAAGTCATGTACAGCTCTGCGTTCCGTAAGAAACTGGTATGTATGGAATTGTTCTGCAGGTCGCCGAAAATAAGGCAAGTCTGCCGACCCATTTCAATCGAAATGCTTCGCTAATCGATGGCTAGACATCATCAGCCATGGAAATTACTACATTGCCCTACATGATTACTATTTGAGACGTCTCTGCAAACCGAATTGAAGGTAGGTCCCTCAATTTTGTTGGGACAGCATTTAAAATGCCCATATAACGACCGAGAATATGGATAGCAAGGCAGCGCGGCAAGTGCTATTGCCGCACAGGGAAGGGCCGGGCCTATTTTCTTTATTTCGACACGCATTTCTGAATCCTGAGTTAAACTTTACGGAGATTTGGCAGCCAAAATGCATGCTTTGGAATTCTGAAACCTACCAAACACTCTGCAATAGGTGTTCTCGAGCTCAAAGCTATCTATGTTGGATTAAACACGGACTAAACCGCGTAATGTGCCCAAAAAATGCTTACCCTGTCCTGAGGGCCTTCTTGTTCATTGTCAAGAAGCCTAGGAGCATTTTTACTAGTTTCACTGCTCTCGCTGACCTCACTCAACGGATCATGGATCCCCGAGTGTTTCTGAGTCGAATTCTGTGTTGAGTTCACCCTTCACTCACCGACAGGCCAGCAACTAGATTTCAAATTGTCCGATGTAAGACCTCACCCCAGGTTCTGACCCGCTCCAATAGAACTGTGTCTCCATTCTGTACCCGGAAGGTTGGCCATTTGAAACTTACGTGGGCCAGTTCATGTCCTCAAACTATGAAGGGTGGGCGAAATTCGGATTCAATTAGCAGTGGCAACAATCCTGCGATAGTCTGTTGGAATAGTAACCGAAACACCAACGCACTGCCGCAATTCACTGCGGGACGCGCTACGCAACTCCCCGGGGTGACGCACGGGTATTGATGTGATACAGACTCATACGGACTCTCTCGCGCTGTTTCCTTGATTTTTATTATCACTCGCTGTCGTTATGAGTCATGGCTATGCCCTCCCCCCCCCCCTTCTGTATTTTGTATAAATACTGTAGCCTTTCAATCGAGACCTCTGCGGATTTGCAGAGGGTCACTGTGCATTGGCTCAAAATCCAACATAGTTTGACCCGTATGTACGAGGATTCTAGAACGCGGATTGGCCGTGTTCGCTTCGTAGCTTTTTCATTTTGAACACTGATCCAGCAATCCCCCTTGGGTCCTGAGTATTTATCGGCAGTGACGCAGCAGAATTGGGATTTGGTTATTCAGCCTGGTTGCAGGTAAGTTTCACTCCTGCCGCAAATCTGCTGCACTGTACAGGACTCATTTGCTACGGAGAAGTAAGCACTGAGATTGGCAGGGAGTGGCAGACAGAGTGCGTATTTTATCGGCAGACACTAGGCATGAATGTGTTTGCTCATAATTCAAACATCATGATGACTGCTGCGAACTGTCCAAAGTAGAATGTGAAGATCGCCGGCAGTGAAATATGGAAAGCCACTTGTTAGTACGTCTTCAATGCTGTTTGAAAACTGATGAAAAATGCATGCTCTGTGGGGTCTGCGAAATTCTCTGGACTGCGGTATTTTCCCCATGAAATTTGAAGTTCAACCGTGGAGTTAGTAGTGTCTCAGCATTCTCAGACCTATCACACAAGCGGTTGGGAAATGAGGCACACTGCGCATTCTATAGGCTTGATTGCGACACTCGCATTTCCCCCCCCTGCAGCACCAATCACAACACCTGGCACCTATATCAAATGTTCTGGTTCTTACTTGGTTATGTCGCCCTGGAAATGTGTTATATGTGACTATTTGCGCCGCGAGAAACCAAGACATAGTTCAGTTTCGAAGTTGAGCCATGTATGCCGGCAGGCATTTATCCGAATGAATTGGAGCGAAAGAATGTGTCTGAAGATGTCCCTTTGTTAGTTACCTGATTAAAAAATTGGCCAAACTACCAAATACATATTAAGTAGACGTCCATGCCCAACTTCGCCGCTGACTTGTTTGGGAGTGTGCGTGGTAGAATTTTATGTAGACCATGCTTTGCTTCAGGTCAGTAGGGACAGATACAGAGCAACCCACGAGTTAGAGAACTAAGACTAACCATCCACTGTTCAGGTCTGAAAAGACGAGTCGAATGCCCCGTAAAAGGTACGAAAATGTCAATGAAATTCAAAGCAGTAATGCAATTTTGGGTCGCTGATCCCCGATCTTGGTTCCATTCGTCCCGATAGATGGGTTGAAGGCTGAATCAAGCAATTTCAAACCTTTCAGCCAACGGATCAGTGATTGGAACTTGTGATTTGTCGCCGAGTTGCTGACGCGCACTGAGGGAGTGTTGCCGCGGCAGCGCCGCGCAGTGAGGAGGGACTGCCGCGCAGTTGACGCGCAATCGTATCAATGAGACCAGCATGGATTTGAGTCAGAAACCCATTTCCCAAGATCCTTTGACGTCCCAAGTGAATTCAACCACATGGAAAGAAGATCTGACGCACTCACAGTTGAAATGGACTGGATAATTCAGTGAAACTCTACAGAATTCATGTTAGAATGAGTTTGTGGTCCACAGAAGCTGTTATGTCCATCCCACACCATACGGGAACTCGTTAAACTCACCAAACATTATGATTAATCCTCATTTATGCATAAGTAAGGAGTACAGCCACCACCGCGGCAGTGCCGCGGCAATGCACGGCAGTCGCGGCATTTTCTCCTGGCCCGGAGTCCACGCACCCGCCGCCCATTGGGAGGGGATTTGTAAAGGATCTGGTGAGTGTGGTGAGTGCACTAAAAGAATCTCTGACCTTTCTCCACAACACAGGCTACCGCCTCAGGCCGACAGTCAGACTTGGAGTCTTCGGATCCCGGGGTTTTTAGTGAAAGGTCACGCACGGTCCAACATTGATGTGCCGGGGATCCGCAGTGCTTCTTCTATCGGACCGGCGTTGTCTGGCTGGGAGTCCATGTACAAATTAAAGTTGGACTTCATTTCGACATGCCGAGCCAGACGTTGTCCGGCTGGGAGTCCTTGTCCGAAGTTGGTCTTCATTTCGACATGCCGAGCGCCGTCCATCAGGATTAGGGTTACTACAGCTATATACCACTATAAAGTATCCGGCCTAAGCTACAGGTACTATGAAGTCCTCGCAGTAAGCTATACAAGCTATAACAGTCTTTTTTGGCTATATAATTACCAGGGCAACTATGGCCCACAGAGATGTATATCAGACTCGGTGACGGCGTGGGAGCGACCAGCTCGCCCGTCGGGGTAGGTAGGTAGGTAGGTAGGTAGGTATCATTACACGGCCGGTCCAAATAACGAACGCCGGTTCCAGGGATTCTCCCGGTGTACAAAGCAAGCGTAAATTACACCATCGCCCCTGGGCTCCTTTCCGCAATCTAAACCAAACTCGCAGACCCCACAGGTTCCTCCATGCCCCACGGTAGAGCTTAGATGACGGATCGAAGCATATCTGGAATTAGCCTGTCAGTTACTACGTCTACGATACACAGGTGTCGCATAGAAAACTTTAAGGACGTCATGCACAAATCTGCCCACGAGTATTATTGTTGAACGCTCATATATCATGGCCTTCAAGAGGTCAACAGAGTTAAGTTCAACAACTTTCCTCTCCATTTTGGGCACCATAAGGAATAATTTTTCCAGAAACACTTTGCGTAGATTAACAATTTCAGGACATGCCTGACACTCAATCAATGCGTGTTCTGGACTTTCCACCTTGGCGATGCAAAAACGGCAGAGGCGTTCGTGTCTGGGCACGGGTTGAAGTGCATGATTAGTGTACCGCAACTTTTCTAAGGCAAGTTGATGGGTTGACAGCAAGATTGAAGTCAGTGCTTCACGGTGTTCTTGCGTTTTTGACCATGAATAAGTAATGCCTCAGATACAAAGTCTTTTCAGCGGGCGGCTTGTCCTTTTGGGGCTCACGACGACCATGTAGTAGGTAAAGTTTGACTGACGAGTCGACTTCATGTTGCAACCATTTGAGCGCACGAGCCTCGACATTTTTTCGGTACACTTCAACTGTTTTTGTTGTTGCAGCGGCGAAGTCTAGAGGTGGGCAAGCAAATGGAAGCTTGGTTGCTGCAGTGAGTACATCTCCAGCCCACGATTTCTTGTTTTTGGCGGCCAGTTCAATGGAGCTATTCAAAGAGGCTCGCGCAAGATGGGAGGGGGAGAGCGACAAGAGATACTGCAGATAGCCAAGCAACAGCAGGAAGCGACGTATACGGAGCGGCATGATTCCAGTTTCGGTGAACAGTGGGGCAAGCATGGAGTGGGAATGAACATTCAACATTTGTCGAAGGAAATCAACCTGAATTGCGGATAATTCCTTGACGTGGGTGTCTTCGCTGTCAGGACAGACCTCGCAGCCGTGGATGAGGTGACAATCCACGCGTGCCATGTAGAGGATTTTGAGTTCCTTTGGCGTCAGACGACCTGTTGAGTCTTCTAGTCCCATAATCCGATGCGCGCAGTACCGCGCCGTCCTTGCTTTGTCTTTGTAGTGGTCTTCGAACATGTTCCTGGTGTCTGTTCGCATATTCATGCCCACGTACTTTTCGCAATTTGTGACGGTCAGTGTAGTTTCTCCTAGTTTGAAGATGAGGTTGGATAGTGCAGGACCAAAGATCATGACAATTGTTTTAATCATATTGACCAGGATGAAGTTCTGCGAGCACCAAGCGTAGAACGCGTTGAGTCTGCGCTGCAATCCTTCGGCTGAGAGCGAGATCAGAAGGACATCGTCTGCTTGAGCCAGGATTGCAAATCTTATACCAGAGAGTATGGGGTCGTCGATATCGTCAAGCATTCTGAGATCAGCCATGAAGAGATTCCACAGAACCGGAGATGCAGGGTCACCAGTGAGCAAGCCAATAAATGCTTTGAACTCGGCTGAATTCCGATCGCCGTGGCGGACATAGTATTCCATTTTCTGGTATAGCATTCGCAGCCAGTCAAATAACGCGCCTCCCATCCCCATGCGCAGGAGTTTCAACCACAAAGTTGGATGATCCGTCGAAGGGAAAGCATTGGTTGCATCTACCGCCGCAACAAAGATTGTGATACCTTTTGCGCGAGCCCATTCTTTTACGCAACGGAGTATGAGGGGATTGTTATTTGTACGATAACCTTCTCTGAATCCGTTCTGGTAGTCTGGGATGAGCCCATAGGCATTAGCCCAATCCGTGATGCGTTCGTGAATCAGTAGAGTTAATGCTTTAAGCAGGCAGCTCTCCAGAGCAATAATTCGGTAACTGTCCGGGTCGGCGCCATTTTTACCCCTCTTTAGGAAGCCAATTATGATCGATGTGAACCAGATAGAGGGTCTGTCCTTTTTCCGTATGCATTCGTTGCAAAGGAAGAGCAGATCGCTATTGGGAATGGCCAAGATTTCGGAGTACTGGATTGCATCTTCACCAGAGGCACTATCCATTCCTTTGCGTAGGTGGTCCTTGAGCCATTCTATGTCGTCTTCTGTCCACTCCGTTGAGAAGAAGCGTTCTCGAGTTGGATCAGAGGTCATGGTGGGGATCGAATCAGCGAGGAAGCGGTTGACTTTGTGCTGCGATGCATCAAACGAGTGTGGGAGAGTAGCAGGGGGATTAAGCCGTTTCTCGAAGACATCTTTGAGGCTGTTGGCAGTCACAGATATGGGATTTGGAGCCGGGTCAATGAGTCGTTTGACTTCTCTCCAGAATTCACCTGCGGATGGAGCTTCCATGATTGTTCTTCGGTTTTGCTCTCACATCTCGTGAAGGCGTAGACGACCTCTGTGGCCTGCCGGGAAAGCTAGCCGTTTCGGGGGTGCAGTAACCGTGGAGTCGTCGGGTAGGTCGGCAGTAACCTTCTCAATTTGGATTGGGGGGGTTGAGAATGGTGCGGCAGGGGCAACGTCTCGATGTTCAGTCGCTGGAGGGCGAGGGAGTTTCAAGGCAGATTCCGCAAGTAGTTTAGCCGCCATTAAGTGACCGTGAATTTCGTTTTTCTTGATGTGAACCAGGTGAAGAGGCGCAGCACGTACTTTGATTGCTTGAACGATGTTTTTCATCACATCGCCGTTTACGCATTTCCAGCCGCAAGATTGGTTAAGAAATGCGTGGTATTTTATTGCCCTGATGGCGTACTCGGACCTTGTGGAGACACGCAAGGTTTTTGTCCGTGGAGCTGTTTCGACTGCCATTAAGAGGGCAATAAGATCAGCGCGCGCATTCGTCGGATTACCTGCGATCCGTAGTGAGCGATTGAGGCCAGACCCTTGGCCGAAATATGCGCAGACAGCAGCAGAAGCAGTGTGTTTACCTGCATTTTTGGACACGCCGCAGATCGTAACAGAAACTGGGTTGGTGTTGAAATGAACTGGGCCAAAGAGGAGGAGTACTTTGTTGGGGTTGTCCTTGCCAGCGTCAAGGGTTTGGATCACCAATTTGTCGAGTTCAGTCTTGTCCGGTAATATGACATCCTCGCGTTTCCATTTTCGTGACGAGATTTGAACAGGTGTGCCCAGAAGTGTAGGGTCGACTTCTACCTGGACAGTTATAGCTGCATGGTCAAAGTCCGGCTCGCAACTAAGTACGTTGAATGCCTTGATTTTTGGGTAGAGGGCTTTTGAATTGGTGAGTCGCTTCCTCCTGACTCACCACCACGCAGATGACACAGTGGGTGCCCAGCAGATGGAAGCTCAAGGACCAGCCAAACGATACCAACCAAGAGAACAGCACCGAGGGGACCAGGCCCGACGCTAATCCAAGGCCGCAACCGCCGGCCCAAGCGCGCTGGACAAGGACGAGTCCTTCCTTGAGTACTTCAGCCCGCACACCCGACCACGTCCCTCCCGCCCTGCCCATCGACCGGCTTTTGGTACGCCGTACCGCAAGGAAGGGCGCGGGCGCGCTGGAGTATACGATGCTGGGTGCGTTCCATCTCTCTGCCTGTCATTCTAGATTTTCATAACGACTAAACACAGTGCACACCGACCTGAAAACGTGTTTTCTCTAGGCGGATTCCTCATTACACTCAAACTCGGGGCGCAGCCCGCCTCTGCATTGACCAGCGAAGAAGAGACCTTCCCCTGCTGCCTGGGTCGACCAGCCCGATCTACCTCCTGCGTGGCTCATCGGAGAAAATGGGACTCGGGGGGTTGGATCCACTTCCCGTCGCACCCCAACGACACGCACGACGGAAGTGGCGCACGAGCACTGCGTGCTGGTGCTTCTGTAGTGCGTGGACGAGCGCGTCGTGTTTGGTGTCGATGAGATCGTGCGGGGACAGTGGAGTTCGGTACGCGTGTCATTTTCCTTCGTCTCTTTCATTTAACTGACTCTGGAAAAAGAATTAATGCTGCACCTGCACGCGGCGACCAAGTTGATTCAGTGCGCAAAGCACAAGTGTGCCCAGAACGTCGGCCGCCCGGGGACCGGATTCGCGAGGTCTAAAAGGAGGGTGGTGTTCACTTTAGGTCCCGCCACAAAGAGCACTACCGCCCAGCCCCCCTACCCTTCTCGTCCATCGTTGGAGCTACCCCCTAGAACCCGGACACCTAAGAGAAATCGGCGGATATCATTTTATCCCCGAATTTTCGTCCTATGCTGAGTACCTAGATCGTCAGCAATCTATCTTTTACCCCCTTCTCAAGTTTTTCTTCAAGAGAAACGGGCAAGAATTGAACAAGCTGCGCTGTTCTTTCGGGTGGGTCCGATGTCCGAGTTCTAGTAACAGGTCAAATCTTGATTGCCGGTCCCATTCTGAGACCCGCCTTTGCGCTAGCGTATCAAAACTCCGCATGGTAAACCTTCTATATAAAATACATATTCGCGCCCTACGAGAGATCGGGGCGACTTGTGGAAGGGCTAGCGTCATTCCGCCTTTTTTTTTGTTTAACGTTTACTTTCTCATAGCTGGGTATTTCAATGGACAACCTATGTCCTAGTGTGCACATTCTCTTGTCCGTTTTTAAATCTGAACCCCCTCCAAAAAAAATCTCACCCCTACCACCCTCTGTTCCCATGCTACAGTACCTTCCAAAATGAGCAGGTTTTGCGTAGGTTCCCTTTCAAAACATCTTACTACAAAAACAAGCTAGAAAATCACCCCCTATCCCCGAAACCTACCCAATCAAGTAGTGTGAGGGTGTGAGGTGATAGGGTCATTTTTCATACTCATACCTTATTT
This sequence comes from Mycena olivaceomarginata, assembly GCA_029378375.1. NCBI lineage: Eukaryota > Fungi > Basidiomycota > Agaricomycetes > Agaricales > Mycenaceae > Mycena > Mycena olivaceomarginata. The sequence goes on from JARKIC010000608.1 coordinate 134,076, forward strand.
TCTTTCTTAACGGTAACCATGTTACAGGCATTTTTCTGCCAACCTACAAAACCTACGTTGATGACGTCACTGAACCGGGGTCATCTCGGAGGGAGCCGACCTACATCCGGCACTTATCCGGTACCTCCCGAAGTCAACCAAAACCTACCCTAACCTACGCACCCATATGCTCCTGCCTGCTGAAATCTAACCCACACCTACGCAACCTACCTTCCCTTTTCACCCTACCCCTATCTCTAACCAACCAACCAACTTACATCCTCTTACCCGTGCTATTACCGATCTATGTTGAACCTGATCATGCAACCTGCCTACATGCCTCCCCTGCAAACCTACGTGACTACACTTAACCAATCTAATTCGCCACTGTCGTCTCCGTCAACCTACACGGCCTACATATAGTGTGGGAGTCTACAGCAGCTGATTTCTCTCACCATAGCTATAGACACTGTTCCTACTGCTCACCATGAACCATCCAGAAGATTCTTGTCAATCCTCAAGTTATCCATAAGCCTAGATTGTAGTGAATTGTGAAGGTGCTGCAGTGATGACGGGTCGGCTACGACTGAAGTTCCATGTGAATTGGAGGAAACAGGGGGAACGGTGAATCGCAAGCCTCCTGTTTGCGCGAATTTTGAGCATACCAAAAGATCATTTTTGATATTGAAGTAATAACACCAGAACACGACAGAGTAGAGCTCAGATTATTCATGTATTTCAAGATGTCTTCATCGAGGAGGTATTGGCCAATAGAGATGGTGACCTTGCTGGGACCGAGGACATTTGGAACAACCAATGAAATATTGTTTGCCATGCTTGGAAGGATGCTGTGAATGTGTGAATAGTTGACAGCCAAATGATTAACATTAAAGGCAAGGTCACTGACATTAACGCGAACAAGACATGGCACTTCATCGCAGATAACCTTGCACGTTGAGTTTTGAATTCAAGTAAAGAAGCTTTGCGTACAGTTAATTAATGCAATGAACGGCCGAAGAAGTGCTTACCAAGCAGTAATTGCGGAGAGGATCATCCAGACACCTTGGATGCTATGGACTGTCTTGCGTGGACACAGTACGAACTCGGGCAATTCACGGCTGCACAAGACCTGTGAGTTGTGCTCCTTGATAAGTCGACGATTCTTCTGGGGGAGGATCATCCAGATACTCTGCAGACCATGGCTGCTTTGGGAGCCACATACATCCCATTAGCCCAGTTAAAAAAGGCAGAAGGACTGCAAATTTCACTGCTTGAGAAGCAGAAACAACTTCTAGGCGAAGATCATCCACACACTCTCCATAAAATGGGAATTTGGCTGAAACTTACCGAGAACAAGGCCAATTCAAGGAGGCAAAGACCCTCCAGGTTCAAGTATTGGAAAAGCAGAGGCAGGGTCCGGGTGAAGATCATCCGGACACTCTGTTGGTCATGAGTAATTTGGCCTCGACATACAATGCACTAGGTCAGTTCGAGGAGGCAGAGAAGCTGTATGTGGAAGTACTGCAGATGCAGAAAATATTCCTGGGTGAAGATGATCCAGACACGGGGGGGCTCTTGATCCGTTACCACCACCATCATTTCGATGATTTGTGGCGGCGATGGGTCATGAGCTCCCCCCCGTCGCTGCACGCGATGTATGGGAGGCTGTACGCACCCACCCACCTTCTGGTGAGGCCCCCGGCCAGGGGAAGGGCTCTGCAGAGCCAGATGTGTGCTGCACGCAATCATCCAAACAGTCCGGAAGGCCGTCCTCGCTGCACGCGAATGGAAACTCTGCTGTACGCAGATTGTAATCAATCCCCCCTTGCCTCCCATGCAAATAACTAAGACAAGGAAATACCTTCATCGTCGCTGTCGATGAGAGCACCGTCTGTGGCCAGATACGTGGCAGACCCGCCGTTGACCGAACAACCGGATAACCGGGCAGCGGCAACCCCGCCATGCCAAGGGTGATGGCAAATCGGTCGCGGGACCGATTAAAACCGAACATGCCGGCCGGCAAAACCCTCGGCAATCTGATGCCATTTCCGGCCATTTGAAACCCTTGGAATGACCGATTTTTCGGCAGCGGCAACCCCGCCATGCCAAGGGTGATGGCAAATCGGTCGCGGGACCGATTAAAACCGAACATGCCGGCCGGCAAAACCCTCGGCAATCTGATGCCATTTCCGGCCATTTGAAACCCTTGGAATGACCGATTTTTCGGCAGCGGCAACCCCGCCATGCCAAGGGTGATGGCAAATCGGTCGCGAGACCGATTAAAACCGAACATGCCGGCCGGCAAAACCCTCGGCAATCTGATGCCATTTCCGGCCATTTGAAACCCTTGGAATGACCGATTTTTCAGATGGCTGGGATTGTGACGCGTGACCCGGTGGGACCATTTCGACATTTCGACACGGGCGAAAATTTCGCGTGACACCGCCAAAAATTTCGATATTTGAGCCGAAAATTTTCATTTTCAACGCGTTTTGAGCCCGTGTCACGCTCAGGAGGTTCGACAATCAGCTCCGTGACGCGTGACCAGTACCAGATTTGATATAGACAGCGGGGTGCGTGACGCGTGACTGTCGATTTGAACGAAAAAATACAGTAGAAGTCAAACCACTACACGTTGACTATTACACGGCAAACCCGGGAGACATCGAAATTTGACGGGTTTGATGACCGATGGATTCCAATTAGTGTTTTGCTGGCTTGGCTTGGCCCGGAAACCATGGCTTTGTATGGAAAGCCAAAGCACCACGCTCGTATGATGGCCGGCGATTGCCCGATATGGTAGCCGGACCCAGGATACTCCGGTGCAACACATCACCAGTGATCAACTATTGATGGCTGGAGATTGTTTGCGCCCTCGTATGTCTCGGGTATGTATGAGAAACGAAAACGAATCAATATGTAGGAAAGCCGGATGATGACCGGAATTATGATGTCATGTCTCACACTATGTCACTTTCATCTGATCCGCCTCGGCTAGGCATCGCTTGCTCGCCAATCACGGATCGATATCCCCCGCCGATGCGCTGATTCGGCTTAAACTTTGGGCGGGATCCGGCCGCATTGCACCCACGGGCTCCCCCACGAACCCTCAATGAAAAGCTAAGAGCAAAAGTGACGTCCTATATATAACCCTATTGCGCCGGATCCCGCGGCCATCAGCCGGCATTCATATACATTCGATTTCGATTTCGTTTCTCGTACATACTCACCGTGGAGGGACCTCATGCGGGTGCCCGGACAGCAGGTTCGGTTATCCCGAGACAAGTTGTCACGTACAGGAAGTCCTCATTTCTTATATAGAGAGCGATAAACTAGGAAAGTAAGCGAAGGTCATTATTGCTGTTTGCAAAATAGTTGGCGGTCAACTGGGTCACGCGTCACACCCAGTGTCAATTTGAACGAAAAGGTACAGTATGTAGTCAGAGACAAACCCAGGTTAATCATTATATTCAACAAGTGGTTGCCAGCCCGCTCCACGGGCTGGCGTCCGCCTTCTTGACAATATAGTGTTACATTATAGGTTTAGCCCTACAACAGGAGTTCCTCCCAAACAATATTAGCGGTACACGTAGATGAATCCTCTTCGTATTTGAGAATCAAAACATTTACTGAGTCAGGGACGCGAGTCATTGCGGAGTAGAGTTGCGCATGAGAAAAAAACTCTCTTCCCAAATCGAGTCCCAATTTTTGCACAATAGACCTTGGCACCCATTAAAGGTGGTCGCATATGGTGCCGGCAACTTAGTCACCGCTACTTTTGTACAGCCAGTTATGGCGGGCCGAGTTTGGACCCAATTTCTTATCCCTCTGTCGAAAACACTCCTTTTCATGCAAGGACTAAAACTGTCAGAGGGATTTTTATTTGGATCAAAATTGAGCAAGTTATTTTTGCGGGCCGATTGGCAAATGGCCACATGTCACGCTTTTGGCGGGAGGTCACGCATAGTCACGCAAAGTGACATCTTTCCCACGGTTTTTCAAAGTATGCGGCAAACGACTTTTCCAGCAAATCTGGGATCCGGAAATTTTTTGGGTCAAATTGGCCACTGTCCAAATGTGGCGGTGTTTAAGTTGCCGGCACCATAGCACAGAGCAAGAGGGATTTGTTTTCGGTGAACTGTGAACTCGCAACCGTGGGGTTGGAAATGGCAGTTGATGCGGAGAATATGAAGTCGTATCTGATATGCATTGAATATTAATGGGGTGAATATGGGAGCGTGACGTACGGGATCAACAACTTTACCGGCGACCACCGAGGAAATGGTTTCAACTTCTACCGTGTGACGCAGGAGATTCTGCACGATGACTCGAGGATTTTTTGTGAGACTTCGGGAGGCGTCGAAATTGCGAGTGAGTCTACAAATGGTCCCTATTTTGAGAAGCAGTTCGTGGGGAGGTATCCCTGGTTCTTGGAGAGAATTCAAAAATTCGGGGTCAGAAAATACTCCTTCGTTGGAGCCGTCGCCACTGGCTTCGATTGAATCACTGCTGACGTAGCAATGGCTTTCTCCTGGAACGGTACGGAGAATGGTTGCATTGAACTCGTCAACAAATACGTTGAGAGGGCTTAAGATGGCCCGCAGGATGCAGGTAGCTGGGTCGGCGACTATCCTTGGAGGAAAGACAAAGTTGATGAACTCTTGGCCAGATTGGGTATGATTAAGGTGGGCAAGATCGACGGAATTTTGTACATGATCATCTCCGATTGAATCCAGAAATGATGAGAAGGCCAAATCGTTTCGTTGCCGCATGGATGTCTCCAATTTCAATATTTCGAAATGACGGAACAGTGGTTGGGTGCGTATTGAGGCCTTGCAAATCGATATACGGCCCCCAAAGCGAACAACAGGTGCGACCTAGAATAATTTAATTGGTGTGATGGTCATTGGACTTGCCTGGCGAAAGCCTCCAACCGTGATCAACATGCGCCCTCCTAGACCGGTAACCGATCTCTCGTATGAAGACAAATCGTTCATAGAGACCTGATCTGGGTTTGAATTTACATAAGGACAGAGTGATCACGTTTAGGCACGTGTATGAGAAATTATGCGGACGAGGGCAACGGTCCGGAAGCATCCGAAGTGGAGCCACGCGTCATAAACGTGACCACTCGGCCCTCATGCAAATTACAGGAAAAATCGGTCATTCCAAGGGTTTCAAATGGCCGGAAATGGCATCAGATTGCCGAGGGTTTTGCCGGCCGGCATGTTCGGTTTTAATCGGTCTCGCGACCGATTTGCCATCACCCTTGGCATGGCGGGGTTGCCCAGCCAGAAAAATCGGTCATTCCAAGGGTTTCAAATGGCCGGAAATGGCATCAGATTGCCGAGGGTTTTTGCCGGCCGGCATGTTCGGTTTTAATCGGTCTCGCGACCGATTTGCCATCACCCTTGGCATGGCGGGGTTGCCCAGCCAGAAAAATCGGTCATTCCAAGGGTTTCAAATGGCCGGAAATGGCATCAGATTGCCGAGGGTTTTGCCGGCCGGCATGTTCGGTTTTAATCGGTCTCGCGACCGATTTGCCATCACCCTTGGCATGGCGGGGTTGCCCAGCCAGAAAAATCGGTCATTCCAAGGGTTTCAAATGGCCGGAAATGGCATCAGATTGCCGAGGGTTTTGCCGGCCGGCATGTTCGGTTTTAATCGGTCTCGCGACCGATTTGCCATCACCCTTGGCATGGCGGGGTTGCCCGCATGGAAAAATCGGTCATTCCAAGGGTTTCAAATGGCCGGAAATGGCATCAGATTGCCGAGGGTTTTGCCGGCCGGCATGTTCGGTTTTAATCGGTCTCGCGACCGATTTGCCATCACCCTTGGCATGGCGGGGTTGCCCAGCCAGAAAAATCGGTCATTCCAAGGGTTTCAAATGGCCGGAAATGGCATCAGATTGCCGAGGGTTTTGCCGGCCGGCATGTTCGGTTTTAATCGGTCTCGCGACCGATTTGCCATCACCCTTGGCATGGCGGGGTTGCCCCACCATGTCCACACCTCCATCTGCACCAGGGCCTATCCTAGGTGCTACTCCCCAGAGCAAGGGTTCGGGACGCCACCGTGATCACGCATCCAAGCACACTCAGAAGGACTACGCGCCGTATCTCCAAGAGGACCTGCTCCATGAACGGACGATCACCGTGGCGCAGTTTTTCCAATGGATTTTAAACATTACGGACGCGAAAAACACCAGCCGCATGCAGAGAGATTCACAATTCCAGAAACATATGTCCACCTACAATCGGTGGCACGCTTACACCGACGAAACCCAACTGTACAAGCCGTTCGTCGAGCTGGCCAATTACTGTATCGGGGAAGAAGCTGGAATTCGATTCTGTCGTGATGACCCCACCATTGTCCGCGGGTCTGATGCTCAGCGGAAGCCCGACGTGATCAGTCTTTGGACAGCCGCGTTGCTCCTCGAGGGCCGCCTCAACACCGACCACCTTTCCCAGGCCGGGCCAGGCAAGGATGCTTTTCATTGGATGGAGCTTCTCGCATTCTGGGAATTCAAGTTCATCCCTGGTGGCCCTGGTACGCACAAATATACTTGTGGACCCTGCGGTTCTGATGTAGTAGTTATGAACAGTCCCTCTGGTGTCCCCCATGATGTCCCCCATCTCGAATCAATCACCCTCTCCCCCGACCGCACAGCAGGCGAAGAGAAAGTCCCCTGCTCCCGCTCCCGCCAACGATCGCAGACTGAGATCGCAAGACGCTGCACCGACAGAAGGTGTGCACGCTGGCCCGCCGAAGACGACGAGGCCTAGCGAAAAGCCAACCTCTAACTCGGTGACGGCGGATCCTGAGAAGGTGAAGAAGGAGGATCCACGGACGCAATGCGCCAGCTATGCCCTCGAATTGCTGACGTACGGTGGCTTTCGCAGCCACGTTATCGGCGCACTCATCACGAATAACTGCATCGAGCTACTGTACTACGACCGCTCCATCATTGTTAAATCAGATCCCTTCGACTTCTCACAGGACACCGTGCAGTTCATCACTATGCTCAAAGGCGTAGCAGAACTCACGGAGAATCAATGGGGATATCATCCTCTTTTAGATGCCCCGCGTCTTACCCAGATCTATGAGCGTGGGGTGCTAACTCACCCTTTCGGTGGTTCTACCATCGAGTTGAACAACGGACAATCGTTGGCCATGGGGGAAACGATCTTCCAGGCTCACGGGATCATCGGGCGCGGCACATGCGTGTCCCGGGCAAAGATGGAGATGAACGGCGAGGAGAACGATGTGATCGTGAAATGGAGCTGGCCAGCGGAAACTAGAACGCCCGAGGCCGATCTCGTCAAGAAAGCCGTCGCATTGGCGACTGGATCTGAATCCAAAGCTTCCTGGGTTCTCAATCACCTCCCCAAGATTCTGCACGCCGAACAGATAGAGTTCGGCCACGATTCGCCTCAGCAGTATCTGTCCCAACACTTTGGGGCAGGCTACGAACTCCGGGCTCTGCGCATCGTCGTCCAAGAGCCACTTCGTCCAATCACAGAGTTGACGACTGCGGCTGAGTTTTTGGAGGCTTTTCAGGGTATTCTCAAATGTACGTCTACCATTTGAATTAGTGCCCTTTTCTTTCCTGAATCTTATCCGAACAGGCTATTACTGGTTGCACGAGATAGCTCATATCATGCACCGCGACATCAGCCGCAATAATCTGATGTATCGCAAGATAGACGGGAAAATTTACGGTGTCTTGAACGATTTCGACCTGTCGGTCGTCTTGAACGAGGAACCTCGTTCGACTTCGAAACACCGCACTGGAACTGAGCCGTACATGGCGTTGGACCTCCTTAAGACTGGACCTCCTCCGCCTCATCTTCCTCGCTTCGATCTTGAATCGCTCTTTTACGTCATGGTGTACATCGTCTACCAGTATCATGAAGGGAAGAAGATCGACAAACCACCGTTCGACGCATGGGACCATTCCCCCACGACAACCCTCCACGCACAGAAGAGGGAATTTCTGGCGGAACCCATGAAGTTACGTGCTACATCCAAATTTCGCCCCCTCCACCAGCGGATCCTGCTCCTGCACGAAATGTTCCGCGACGGATATAACGAACGGACGAAGGCCGTTATGCGTGTGTTGATCGCTTCGGCCTCCACTACCGAAGAAGATGCCTCCGAAGAAGATATGCTTTGGGATACTTTCGACCACGAAATACTGGGGGATACCTTCGACAACGAAAAACTCGCCGGTAATGTGACCTTCACGAAATTCGGGGACATCCTAGGAGTCAACTTAAGATCCATAACTTGAATTCTTACATCCATCGGAACATTGTATTTTACTTTAACAAATCGACCAATTTTGCATGTACACGAAGAACGTTGTTTTCAGTAATTAGACGGTTTCAAGTTCTTATTTCACTTGTCTGACCAAGGCTTTGCGGGAAAGAGAAGAAGGATCCTTGAACGCGGCGGGTCCGTAATGGTTCGCCGCGCATGAATCGAGATCGGTGGTCTTGGTATGCCACAGTTCTGGAGTGCTGATCACATTGCGGAATGAGTTGTAAATCTTGGGCATCGTGGCCTGGAGACGCATCATGATCGCGCGCGATGCGCCGTCCCCTCGAATCCGGGATAATATGTTGTCACATTTTTCTGGCTCGACCCCCATTTCGCGGTCAAAGTCGAAAAACCCAATCTGCATCCCCTTGTTCTTGACTTTGCGTTCAAAGTTGGTTGGTAGTGGCTGGAGTTCTTTTTTAGTAGGTTGCAAGCGGTGCTTTGCAATTCGGGCAGTACGGAAGTGCCCTGAAATCTGGGGAGAAAAATTATGGAGATGGGGGATAAAGTCGGCACGGACGCGAACGAAGTGGAGATCCGTGAAGTTGTGGATGTGTTCCCAATCGATACTGGTGTACCCGCTCTCCGTGGTCATCTTTTGACGCTCTTGTTTGATAATCCGAGCTATGTGGTCATCCGCCTTGAATGCGCCGGGCGGGCAGTCGTCCAGATGGAAAGCAGTGCACGCCGTCCCCACCTTGAGCATATTCCCCCGTCCCAAGCCGTGGTCAAACACCCGGTCATACCACTGAATGTGATCGATAACCTTCCGCCATTCTGCTTCTCCCCGTCCAGTCGCATCGCGAACTCGCTCCTTCAGCTTGCCCATGCCCCAGTCCGTCAAGGTATTAAGCGCGTTGCGAGCCGTGCTGTCGCTGAAGCTGTACCCGAAACGGCAAAGGACGCGCTTGATGTCGACGTGCGCCTTGCAGGCAAAGAGCAAGAGTCCGAGCGGGAGTGCTAGGTCACCGCTGGCGTATTTATTGCGACTCAGGATGAAGGAACTAATTGCACCAACTTGAATCTGCAAGATAGCATTGAATCGTTTAACAATACAACGGGATGGGAACGAGTCTTCTTCACCACGACTTTGCCTTTCTTGCGTGGGGCCGTGAAGCATTCTGTCACATACCAAACAAATTCGTCTTCTTCTTTCAACTCCTCAGCAAGATTCCCCACCACTAAAGTATGCGTGTTCCCCGACAAGCCGTGTCGCCCACGCGGACAAACACGGCGACCCTGCATCCCCTATTCTTTGGATCTTATCCATGACCGATTTAATCTTGCAGCCCGAGCTGGACGATCCCATTTCATCCGGGCTTAGAATCGCCATTATGGCCCAAGCAGGTGATGTAATTCTCATCTCGCGTTTCGGCCATAGCGGAAGCTGGACAGATTGGCGCTCTACGCCGAAGACCCCAGTGCATGCACGTGTGCAAGTCCACTGCTCATGGGGGTGAGCTCTTCCATTGTGCACTCGGCTGGCTGATACTGCCTAGTCTCTCGTAGACAGACGCTACAAACATATGAAGCTTATACTTCGCTAGTTTGTAGGTCGACACAAACCATGGTGAGTTGCGAATTGGAATGGCTTGGGGCTTGGATTCTACTCGATTGCGGAGGGCTTGCTTTTGACTACATCCATGGACCTATGGATGCCCCTTCGTCATTAGGACATCCTTCATGATGACGACGATCGCTTTCTTGCTCTCCAGCGCCAGAATGCGTTCGGGGGGTCCTCCGGAGGCGTAGTCTGTCGTAGACAGACACTACAAACATATGAAGCTCATACTTCGCTTGTTTGTAGATACTGCCTAGGTCATTTGTTTACAGTGAGATTACTGTGTTGAGCAAACTCGAATGTTTTGAAATACAGTTGTACTATACAGTCAGACTCGAAGAAAAACAAAAATCGACTCTATATGGTCAGCGCTTTACTAATAGGTCGGGGTTCATCCCTCTTGGTCGGGGGTCCTGTGCGATGTATACATCGCCCGTCCCCAAAGAACGGCTGCGCGACGCCGTGCAACCGATTGCGGTGCGGTTCAATTGTTCAAGGCTGCCAGGTAGGAACATTCTGTCGCTCGGTGGCGGCCGCTTCCGCGCCACAGTCGGCCAAGGCGGGGGCACCTTCTGCACATCTCCACAATGACACCGATTTCGCTGCAGACGACTCAGACTCTAGCAGCGACAGCGAAGTTGAAGAGGTTCTCTCAAATTCCGAGGTAAGATCTTTTGCTTTAATCAACTCCACGGTTCTGAATGCTCCCCTAGTTGGCCGATTCCCTCCCAGCCAAGACCTTGGTGGAGAAAAAACGTTGTACAACCAAGCCGGCGAAGAAAAAGGCAAAAGGCAAAGCGCGGGAGCCTGCACAGGGATCGGTAAATCAGTTCACTCTTTTCACGCCGCCACTAAATTGCGGAAATATAGGCCCCTTCCCCGATAAATGTAGATAGTTCTGGCCCATCGTCCACTCCCCAGCCACAGCCCCCTGTTCCCCATGCGCCGGTCAGCTTCTCAATTATCTTGATTGATCCCTATGGCTTACCTTTACGCTGGAAAGAAACATCGAATCCGATTTATTACTTTTCTGAAAAGGTCGACTGTGCTGCCGACGGGTCCAAAGAAGATGGAGCATGCCACTACAAGTGCAATCTTGGAAATCGAACAGTATTGAAGATTGGGCGCAAGATGAAGCACAACACGCATGGTACATGTCGCTTGTTTTCTACCTGAACACATATTAATGGCCTGAGTTATAGGGCTACAAATGCACCTTCAGTTGCACTTTTTAGCGCATTACCGCCTATTCAAGGTGCTCTCCGGTCGGCGGGAACCACCAACTGAAGTGGAACTCGCACTCGCTCGCGGTAGTACACCGATGACCCCAGAGACTGCTGCTCAATACCTCGAGCGGCTGGATGCTATCTCTAGCAGCATCAAGGACATGTTCGAAAAGCAGGCAGCTGCATCGGAGGCAAGTGAGACTCGACATCCCGTCTATTGCTACTAATATTCATTAATTTCAGGAGCCATGGGACCAGGAGCGATTCGAGGATCTCCACTGCCGATCCCTCTGAGCCTGCCAGTGTGCTTTTGGATTCAGCAGGCTCTCCCCAGAAAATCGATTTCACCAGCCGTTACAGGAGACGCGAGCATTCTTCTGCATCCGATGAACTGGCCGAGTATTTCAGACTCACCAGTGTGCCCGAAGGCTGGGGAGGTGGACCCACTTCAGTGGTGGTACAGCCGTCGCCGCCAGTTCCCTCATTTGTACCGGCTGGTACGCAATGTTCTTTGCATTCCTGGTACGTCAATTTCTTTCACATAATCCAAATATCTTAGTGCTGACTTCCATATTTCCTTGTCTACAGGGTCAGCTGTTGCCGTGGAACATATATTTTCAGGTGGGCGCGACACAATTGGACTGAGCCGTGCAAGTCTGAAGGCGGAAACCATCAAGACTCTGATGTTTGTGAAGGCGAGGTTGCGGTTAGCACGAAGGGCCACCATTGACCTAGTCGGTGATGGCGAGGATTGAGTTCGCGCGTAAATACTTGGTTCCTCATGTGCAACATTGAGCTGGATAAAAAAAATGATCCAGAAACCCGTAAATACGCCGTAAACGGGCGGCACAGGCGGCACCCGTACCGTTCAAGGCTTTACAAAATTATTTTACGGACGGCTAAACCGTGCCGTAACAAAATTATGCCGTAATTTTTACGGCCGCGGCCGCAACACGGGCGGGTGCAAGCCCTAACAATGAGCGGAGGAAGAGAGCAAGTCTTCAGTTGCTCTTTGTTTACAAAAATGATCGGAGGTGTCATTACTTTTGCCAACGGCACATGACTGCCGCCCCTTGGCGGCAAAAGGCGGCACTGGCGGCAATGGCGGCACTTTCACCGTGCCCTACGGAGAAGACTTTGTCACTGTGCCCATCCATCTTGGTCACCTTGGCACCCGTTGTCGCATCCCAAATCCTCACGGTCTTGTCATGTGAGCCAGACGCAATGTGGGCGCCGTCAGGCGAGAAAGCCACGGAGAAGACTTCGTTAAAAGAGAAGAGTTCGTTACTGTGCCCCTCTATCTTAATCACCTCGGCACCCCGCTGCCGCATCCAAATCCGCACGGTCTTGTCATATGAGCCAGAGACAATGCGGACACCATCGGGCGAGAATGCCACAAACGAGACACCGCTGCTGTGCCCCTCCATCTTGGTCACCTCGGCACCCGTTGTTGCATCCCAAATCCTCACAGTCTGGTCACGTGATCCAGACACAATGCGGGCGTCGTCGGGCGAGAATGCCACGGAGAAGCCATGGTCGGAGAAGACATAGTGGTTGTACATGTGCCCCTCCATCTTGGTCACCTCGGCACCCGTTGTCGCATCCCAAATCCGCACGGTGCCGTCATGTGAGCCAGACACAATGCGGGTGCCGTCGGGTGAGAATGCTACGGATGAGACATTCCTGCTGTGCCCCTCCATACTCATTAACCTTCTGCCCCAGAAGATGCCCTTGCATTCAATAGAGGGTACTGGACAATTTCGTTCAAATCGGCAGTCACGCGTCACGCACCCCCCTGTCGATCACGAACTTTGGTCGAGGTCACGCGTCACTCGGGCCTCTGTCGAACCTCCAAGTGGTCACACAGGCCAAATTGCCTAATAAAAAAAAAAATAAGGCAAAAAAGACAAAAATTTCAGTTCAAATGCCGAAATTTTCGAGGTGTCATGCAAAAATTCGGCGGCTGCCGAAATGTCGAATAGGTAAAATGGGTCACGCGTCACACCCCATGTCGATTTGAATGAAATTGTCCAGTAGTGAAGTGCTTTCACCAATTTGTCAAAGTTGTACTAGAGGCCCAGGCCAAGCCTGTTGCAAGGCTACTGATGTAGAGATGCGGTGTCGATACACAACTGAAAATGCTGGCATATTTACACACCTGCAATGCCCAGGTACGAGCTAAGTGTATCAAAAGACGGCAATCCAACTTCATCAGACTCATTGTTTCCATCCAGAAGAGCACTTTCAAGTTGCAAAAATTGAGTAGCAATGGCCAGAGTAGGCTCGTAACCAGCCTGCCTACGAGAAGCAACAATGTGGCGGGCACGTTGCCGTAGGCAGGCTGGTACTTCTCGGAGGTGTCAAAAGGGCTGTCACGGAGTTTGAAATTTAAGTGACCTTTTAAAATCTTACTCATTTTGTGCTCACTTTCGAAGCTTATTTTTTGGTTGAAGCAGGGACAATAAATGAAAATTGTATCCCTCCAATTTTGCCTCCTTACATTTTGAATTTGTGGGACCAAACACCGTAAAACCTGAGGGTAGTTTTAGTGGCGATCAACTTCAGACCGTGATCTCCGGAATTGCCGCGGCTCATTGCGTCATCGGCCCCACTCAAATGAACAACTTAATTTCAAACTCCGCGACAGCCCTTTTGACACCTCCGAGAAGTACCAGCCTGCCTACGGCAACATGCCCGCCACATTGTTGCTTCTCGTAGGCAGGCTGGTTACGAGCCTATGGCCAGCCCCAAAAAAAAAAAACGCGGTGACTCACTATGAATAATGGTCCGATCGAGCTAATTCTTGAATATGTTATGTATCAGGGATGTTACTAGAGGATGGCGCACCGCTGTAAGCAATATCCTGACCCAACGTGATTTTGCACTGAGTTTAGTGAGGGCAATATTCATGTCCTGTGAGAAGCAGAGCTCTGAATTGGAACTGGGGTATACCCATAGCTGTAGACCTCATGGTCCCCTAGAGATAGTTTAAATACATGACATATCCAAAAACTAGGTCAATCAGACCATTATTCATTGTGCTACAGCTGTCCTAGTCAAAACCATGATATTTCTGAAGAAATTCTATTACGTAGTTACATCAAAAAAAGCCGGTATTTCATCCTCTGCGAATTTTCAATGCGATTTGAACGCGCCTACTCCCAAGGAAATCCGATCAAAATTCAGCCCGTGGCAGCTGTTCTAGTCAAAACTGTCAAAAATAGAAAAAAGCGAGCCGCACCTTATGTTCCGCAAAGTGCTGTAAAATACTTAGAGAGGTGTAGTTACATAACTAAAATGCCCACTTAATTCACTAGCAGCCAATCAAAGTGCCGGTTTATGAATTGAGTGGGCATTTCAGTTGGCTACACTTCTCCAAGTCTTGAACTATGCAAAATTTCCAAGAGATTTGATAGGAGGAAGATATTGACAAAGAGTTACCGAACCATCAGAATTGGTGATCCCAAAATACCTGTCGGTTTTCTGGTCTTCCCGTGCACCAAAAAAATCCAGAAAAAATTGAGGTGTTGCATGCATCCTATATAATGAATGTCCGGAGATTTGGGCCGGAGCCGGGCCGAATGAATGAGCCTCAGGCCCCACCACCTCCTCTGGAACAGCAGAATCCTGCTCCATTGGCACATGATGAAGATGAGCCTGACCCTGATAAACCAGGCTTTGAGCGTGTTGGCCGTCGTAATCAGCCAAAGTATTTCATGCCAGTAAATGAGCGTGCAGTTGAACGTGTTGACTTGGGGCCCATGGATGTTGTCTGCCGAGAGTGTGGTGCTTTTCACTGGGCCGCTGAAAAATTGGCAAAATCTACTCGAACTAGGGATCACTTTCGAACATGCTGTCTAGATGGAAAGATCAAGCTCCCACCCCTGTGCTCAATTTATTAGACTCCAGCTCCGCGCGTTTGATACTTGGATGTCGAATCCTGGGGAAATGCAAGCTTTTGCTAGACCCCACCACTTTCACCGTTCGAGGGTCGACCACCAAGGCCATTGTTGTTGCGCTCCTTGACTATAGTAAGAGTGTCTTTGGTGGTGAGCCTTATCAACCTGACCCCGATTAGGTAGATTTTGTTGAGCTATTGGTGGAGGACAGGTTTTCGCTCTTGGGAAAATCAGGTCATTGGAACAGGTGAAGCCAATGTTGTGCCGTTCCCCGAACAAAATCTTTACTGAAAAAAAAAACATCTAGTGGGGATTCTGTCGGTGTTGGCGTCTGCCGAACAATCCTTTCCGGACTGATGACTCTGGCCTTTTCCGATCGAGCAGTCTGAAAACAGTTGGGAGCTGCCACCATGTTGAAGAGCCATTTTCTAAGCCACGCGTCTCATGAATAGATAGCCTTGCTCACTGCGAACATTTACAGCTATTCAGATTGCGCTCGGAGGCACTATTGCACTTTCCAGAGCACAATTAGTGGTTTACATTTTGAAACGCATGACTTGACATCCTGCAAACCAGTTCAATTCCAGTCCGAGAAATATTGAATGGTTTAATTTGCAACCACATGCCCCGAAAGGGCATTTTGAATCACATGCTTCGTAATGGCATTTTGAACACTATTGAATGGTTTAATTTGCATTTTGAACCACATGCCCCGAAATGGCATTTTGAATCACATGCTTTGTAATGGCATTTTCAACACCATTGAATGGTTTAATTCGCATTTTGAACCACATGCCCCGAAATCACATTTTGAATCACATGCTTCGTAATGGCATTTTGAACACTATTGAATGGTTTAATTCGCATTTTGAACCACATGCCCCGAAATGGCATTTTGAGGAGTTGGGACAGGTGAATGCAGGAGCATGATGAAGAGGCAGGTAAGGAGAGTTCCGCGACGTTGCAAGGCGATCCCTAGGGATTGCATGCATCAAAAAACCGTCCAAATGTGGTCCGCCTGCGTCCGGAGCAATGAACTGTTGTGCGATCAACTGGTCGTTCAAATTTATCCCGATTTCACTGCGACTTTGGGTGTGCACCGGCGTGCCCAAATGCGAGATCCCAAATCATTTCCGCACGCCAGACGTCGTATCCATCTGGGTGAAATTGAGATGCAGGCAACAAACAGGCTCACATGGAACTCACATTGACCATTTGGTTAAGCCATGTCCGCGAGCAACCTGCCGAACCAAAGGAGTATTTGCCACCGTCCCATTTCTTCGCTATGAGTCGTTTGACGTTCAACTGCCCTGCAAGCAAGGCGTCCACGAGTTTTTTGTGTGATGGTTTGATTGAGCCCTTCGTAATTGCACCGCACAAAAGTCCATGCAACCAGAAATGTTCAAGGACATCTCGGAGACCTGAATCTGCGGCCTCAGTTCGAATCAGCCTGAGAAATTCGGCCTGGGATGCGCCTCCCATCGCGATGAAGGCTCGGAAATATGCCTCCATAGGTGCATCGATGAAGCATGAATCAGCATTCCATGCATATGACTGGCGCAGTAGAGCAGAGGGCTGAGTGGACTTTGCAGGAGATGGTGGGAGACGCGGGGCAGAGTTACGCGCAATCCAGCGGTCCTCTTCCGTGAGGGCGGCTGTTTCAGACACCAACTCAGCTTCCACCTTTTGGACCGCCGCCAGACGTTCCCGAGTGTCTGGAGCACGGCCATCGTTCTCATGCCATTTAACCCGCGATTTTGGCCGAGGCTTCGAGTCTTGGAATCGAGCGTCAACGTGACCCACTAACCCGCGGTGTCAGCGGATTTACAGTTGACTGGGATCACAAAGCACCATACCTGCCACCGCGGCGGACAGCATCTCTATCTCCCCGCTGGAACCGATAAAGACGTCTCACCCCTTCCCAAAGATCAAAGCCTGTGCTAACCGCGCGGTACAGAAGCCAATGCCCCGATTCCGCGGCATTGGTCGAGTGCGGAAGCCTCCCGTGCAAATCTTTCGGCATGGCACGCATCGTGGGAAAGATCATGCTGCCGTTTCCAGGCAGGATCCACCAAGATAACCACGGACGAACCGCCGGAAACTCGGCCAGAATGCTGTCTGATGCTTCGATAAATACAGTGGGCGTGGTGTTTGCGGCCTCCAGAATGCTTACAAGGTACTCAAAGCGATACAAAAAATTGGTTGCCAATGGTCTGCTTGATCTTGTGCAGTGAGCGCTTCCAGTGGACGACGCGCCCTTGGATCACAACATGTCCCAGTGACCTAGTATTTGGGGAGGGGCGAAAGCATGTGACAGAGCTAGAAATAGGGATAATTCGGTTGCAGTCCCTCCAGCACCATTGTATACATTTGGTGGTTTTGACAGTCAGAGATATTGTAAGGATTACATTTATCCAGGATTTCATGAAGTTCTGGCTCTGTCACGCGTTTACTGTCAACAGTCCCATTATTAGTAAAAGATCCTGTGGGACGTAGGAAGTAACGGTTCAGTTGGGATAAGACACTCTGGTTGGTCGAACGATGATACTGTTGGTTGGATGAAGCATCAGGAAGGTGGATGGGCAGTGCAGTGACTGAATGTTCTTTTTTCGTGACATGGAAGCCCATGATACGCCATGCAGCTTCGCCCGCCGAGAGGTATCGGGCATCCCAAAATTCTTCTATCTCATCAACCCGAGTCTCTGTGGAGTCGGTGACTCGGTATCAGGCGCTATCACCGGCTCGAATAGTAGTGTTAGTTGCAATATGGCAATACATAGAAAACCTTACGTTTGTGGATGTACTTGAAGAGATATTGGAAAATATGTGAACTGCTTGCGACCTCGAAATTAATATGGCATTGAAATTTCCGCAATAATGGAAGGCAGTGCGGAACGACCAGTTCATCCCCGGGTCGTCAACGCCGATAATGAACACGGCCTTCAACATCGATTGTCGTGGTGTTCTGCAGAGGCTGGGGATAATTGAAACGGCATGTCCGTTTTCCGTCCGCTGATTCCCGCTGGCAGTATTTCGACGGTGGTTTGCTCGGCAGGGGATGACTGTGCATCATGAATTTCCGCACGAGTTCGGAGTCTGTGGCATCTGCTGGAATTTCGGCGGACACAATGCGGTCAATATCATCGGGGTCCAAGCCGTCAACTCGAAACCTAACCAAGGTGTGCGAATGTGGTAGCCCACGTCTCTGGAATTCTACGCAATGAATGCAATATTCGGGTCGTCCAACATTGACAAACATTGCTTTCAGGGCTTGTAGTAGCAGGGTGAGTTTTCGCTTGAAAACTCGGACAACAACGACAGGGATGTCTGTAAAATTCTGGCCAGGCCGCAGCTGAGATTGAATTTCCGGCCACTCTGGATTGCAAGTCATTGTTACGAAGAAAGTCGGATTTCCATATGCAGCTGCTATAGCCAAGGAATCAGACACTTGCTCGGAAGCCCAACGTTTTGAGCCTAGAAAGGATGCTGGAAGATAAATATTTCCATTGGGCTCCAATTCCGATGCATCCATGAGTGCGGCATCATTTTGGCGTGAGCGAAGTTGGTTGGTGCGAATGTACGCCAAACGTGATTCCAGATCTCGACTAAACATGTGGACGATGTACTCGTTGGCTAGCCGTCCAAAGATCTGGAACCGTGGTTCCCGAAGGAGTCTCGCGCGATAATGCCACATTTGAGTAGTTGGGATGTCAAGAGTTGGATTCAATGGGTCATCAGGACGGGTATCATGATCCGAACCAACGATCCCCCATCCTGGAGTGCCATGCGGGAAGAGCAAGGGATATGCTAGTGGTTCCCAGTATCGGCTCACAGTGGAACCGACTGGTTATCACCGTCAACAGACACAACAATCACTCTTCTCTTTTATATCTGTTTGAGTGGTATTTGAATATGACGTCTCTGAGGTGCCGGTCTCCTCCAAATAAGTCGAGCATTGGTCTGGCCCACAATTTTCAATTGACCGAGAAGCGGAGGTTGGATGCGAAGTTGTTCACCCGTAAAAGGGCATTCTTGAACGCGTCGATCCAGGCTGCTGGAATTGAAGAAAACCAGTCTGAATACTGATGTGGAGGGGATGTTTCGAGAAATCCATCATACAATAACCAACGTACAGCGGAGTTGGTGTGATTTGGACGAACTCGGTGATACACGCGTCCTTGGATGGCCAAAAAACCCGGGGGACCATCAAGCTGAGGAAATGGCTGGGTTGTTTCAAGGGATGCAAATGACAGCAAGAGGTTGAGAATTCGGGAAAGATGGGAAATGTGGGGGTCATCGATGAAAATTGTGTATTCTGGAGGCAATGGTGGCAGAGGTCTGACTTCGCCGAATTTTGAACCACCAGGTCTGCAGCAGAACCCAGATTGTTCACCAGTTAGAAGAGATATCCCGCAGGTGGTGCAACAATGAGTACGGGCGCCTCGGCGGGCACCCCACGCAAGCCTAGGGTTCGAAATGGGTCCAATCTGCCATGTCTGGGCGCTAGTCATTGCTAATGCGTGGGAGGAAGGTGAGTATACTTAGTTGGTTCCTGTCTGAGCAGCATACACACTTGTAAGGCTCGTGGTCAATGACTGCTGTGGTGGCAGATGCGAAGACGGAGAACGTTGAGTTCTGACGTCGACCTCGCAATTTGGATGTCTCACAAAGAAGATGTAAGGTTTGTTTTTCGTACTTTTGATCCGGCTTGTCCCTTGCAGCCTTCGAGTCTACGCATGCGTTCCTTCATGCTTACATGGTCTGTGCCGCCGCCGATATGCCGCCGTCATTGTGCGCAACATCTCAATCTGACTTTCATAAAGAACTGCATGGCAAGTTTGTCCGGGATAAGGCTGAAGAGCTTCTAGCAAAGCTTAAAGCTTGCGCGCATGTTCTCAATGGGCCAGTAATTTATTGCGACCTTTTGCCAGTCAAGCTCATCTGCGATAGACTCCGGAGGTTTGTCACCATTGCATAGCGTTCACGCACTCCGAAACTATACGACGAGGTACGCCTTCGTTTCGTCGTCTGACGAGTCACCAGCACTGATAAGTTCGGGGATATCGTCGAGCTCATCGAACTCTAAATCCTCGAAGGTCCCTAGTACTCGTCTTCGTCGCTTTCCGAGTCCAACTCTGTTTCCAGAGCGTAACGGCGATCCCTTTTTCGTTCGAAACCAACCGATCAAGTCAAACTTGCGATTCCCAAGGTAACCCTTTGGCATTTCAAACTCCTCTCCATTTATAAGGCTCTGTATCTGCAGGACGGCCTTCGATTAGTAGCGGAAAGTCTGGTTCTAAAAGTGTGTGCTGACAAATAATGATTGAGACATTCTGATGGCAAATTGCCTCCGAGTCCAATTCTCGTCCTATTAAAGTACCATAGACAAAATTGACTTCGGGGATGTGTCCTCTGGGAGGTATGTAGGGCAAGTAATAGTGTTGCCGTCATGTGATCGTGTTCAACTTCAACAAACAAAAGTATTCTTCTTTGTCCTCATTCAGAAGTGGAATGGGTACGGACGTCTCGTTAGAATCAGGGTTGTGGGTATGAGTGCTCAGGAGGACCCTTGCAAAATTTAACCACCGGCGAATCAAGTTGTGCAATATTTCTGAAGGGCCGCGTTATAAGTTATCTCGCGCCGGACTTAGTCTCTCCACTCCATAATGGCGGGTGAATATTCACCCGGACGATTCTTCCGCGTGCACAATCACCAAGAGTGCAATGCAGAAATGGTAGATGCCACTTGCTTATGTCTTCAGAAAACTTGAAGACTACGCGCCAAGAAGACGATTGCAATGAGGGCCAAGACGCGCGCGAGAGTGGTGGCACCATCCGCGGGGTCGATCCCGACAGCCGTTTCAACAAGACCACGCGGAATATGCAGGTTCACAAGGCGGTGTGGGGCCTACAAGTTGGCTACTTTGAGCTATTCACCACCAAAAATGGTTAAAATGGCAAAATTTGCCCCGGTAGTTATAGCCAATTTTGTGTCGGCTACACAAAAAAAGCCTTCGAGGGAACCGAGAAAGACAAGCAGCACAACATTCATGGATTTCGCTTTATCACATTACGTTATGAATACTGGATTAACACCCTCCCAGAGAGGCAGCTCCGTCAGATGAAAGTTGGGCTTTCTAGTTGTAATTTATGGGCCCTAGGAGCATCAAATGTCAGGGAGTGAAAAACATAATATTTTACACAAGTTCTCCCGTATGCCGCCTTGAGTCTTCGTTGTCACTCATGCTCGCCTCCGCCTACGTTCTCGTCTCGTCGCTCGTCATCCACACGTTACTCGCCTTTCTATGTCTTATCGTCCCCGTCTCCGCTCGCCGTTCCGCCGCCAACACATCACATTCCCTTTCACCCCTTTCCCTGTCAGTCGAGCGCTAGCTTGGATTGACCCATTCGCCTTACTATAGTCGCACAGTCCTCGGAGTGGTGTTTTATATGCAGTGGCCAGCCCATAAGCGAAACGCCAAAGCCGCGTGGCGGATTGCAGCATCAATACCCATAAAACCATACGATCTCTTCTTATAGGTGGCCGGAGGACCGTCCTCCAAGACCCCGACAGAGGTACACACAATTTCAATCAGATGGTCCAAAAATTTTGGCCCAACCCATTTCTGGTGGGAAAATTCCGGAGGGGGGGGGGGACCGAACTACTCGTTATTACAAAAAGTAACCAGCCATTCAGTTACACGGGCACATAACCGAGGTTTTGCCCAATCCTCTGGATGGATTCTTCATCTAAAGTACAGTCAATTTGGCAGTGGATATGCCAGTTGAACTTCAGTTATGAGGTCTCACACTTCATCAGACTTTTGACAAATAGCTTGTGACCTTGTACAAGGTCGAAAAAGGCCGAAAAAGGCCCGAAAAGGCCACAAGCTCGCAAGGTCACAAACCTATGTCCAAAATCCGACAAGCTCAAAAAAATTTTCAATTTTTTTTTTTTTCGAGTATTGATCTGACCGTGATGTGCAGTTTCAATGGGGGTATTTTTTCGACTTTTTCACTTTTTGAGCTTGTGAGCTTGCGACAAGCTTGAAAGGCCAAAAAAAAGGCGCAAGCAAAATGTCAAATGGCTGATGTTAGCATAGAATTAATCGTCTGAATGCCACCCCCATTCATTAACTATCAAACGAATGCTGTCTTTCGACTGCTGCGGAATTTTCTGTGGATCTCGGGCTGGCCAAAAATGTCCGAGCGGTGGTGATGGATGTGGATATATCGATAACAGAGGCTAGTGGGAAGCTTGCTGAGCCATGCATAGGGTTGAAATGCAAAACATGAAAGAATTGATGGCGACGGTCCCGGGAACCTTGTATTGCGATAATCGTGGCGCTGTCAACTTGACAAAGAACACCAAATCTCACTCCAAAGTCAACCACATCGACATCCGCCACCACTACATACGCGAGCTTGTCCACAAGGGGGAGCTGAAGGTCGACTCAATCCACGGCAACGAGAACCCCGCAGATTTATTTACTAAACCCCTTCCACGCCTGGCTCACGAAGGCTACCTCGTTGAGCTCAATGTTCGTCCAGGCTACAGAGTTTGAACGATGGGGGATAAGAACTGTTTGCATAAATGAGGACACTCCTAGTGACAGGGAGCTTTGGGACGTGCGTGCTTGTCCGCCATTATTTCTGTGCTGACTTCGGAACAGCGCATCCGAGATGGATATTACCAGCATCTGATCGTCCAAACTGAACAACTCAAAATGTACCAAGGTCACCTCCCACGACTAGCCAGGCTACTCCACAAGCAATGCTTCCTCAAACGATTGCTCGAGTACATGTGGACGAGGCACATTTCCATTATCTCGCTGGACTGCCGCAGCACGGCCTTCCCCCTTTTGACCTGCCTGGGGCACGCTCAACGAGTTTCGTCTTCGCCTGCCCACGACACCAACACCAACAACGACGAACAAGGATCTGCGTCCGCAGGAGCAGACCTAGCCGAAGGGCGATTAGCGGACTCGTCACCGGCCAAGGACACCCGAGGTGGACTGGATCGGTACAAATCAGCGCGCCTAAATGAATTGGAGCGCAAGAAGTTGAGGGAAGAAGAAGTGAAAAGGAAGGTGCAGGAGGAGGAGGCAAAAGTGGCAAAGGAGAAGGTGGAGACTAGGAAGAGGAAGAAAAAGGAGCAAAGCGCCGCAGCGCCCAAGTCCCAAGGCGGGCAGCTGGCAGAAGCGGCGACTGGCTCTAGTTCGCTTCCCAAACGCCCAACAGCGGACTACGCCCGGTGCGGTCACGCCCAACGCAAAACGAGTTCGCAAGGCGCTCCAGACGACAGAACAGACAGAGGGTTCAAAGTGGCAGTACAGAGCATGTGATTCAAAATGCCATTCGGTAGCATGTGGTTCAAAATGCAAATTAAATCGTTCAATAGCGAGGCACAGGGTTCAAAATGGCAGCATGGAGCATGCGACTCAAAATGCCATTCAAACCTTAAATATGTCAACTGCTCCCTTATCCCTCCTGCCCATAACACGAATTCTTGGCCACTTTCGGGCGGGCTGCGCGAAGTCGTTACCTATAGTAGGCCAATAAAAGCGAGGTCTGTTGTTTCTCGCTCGTCCGGTTCATCTTGCTAGGGTCACCTTCGTCCTCAGTGATGTCATAATGAATTTTCATCCTCGCCGTGGCGTGTTCCTCCTCTCGGGAAGATTGGGTTGATGTCGGCTTTGCTGAGTCCACCGCTGGACTCCTCAGCGCATCGGTCGATCGTCAGGCTCACTTCGGGCCCAGGTCCGAATCGACTCTGCGTCTGTACATCCAGGGTGCCGGATTCAGGCTTGCCTCACAATTAAAATACTTATCTCGCTGTTCACAATATGCGCTTCTCGCCGTCTGCGTATACGCGGCTTCGCCCTAACTCTTTCACAGCTGGGCTACCACATAATTGCTTTTGCTTCTGGTTTCACCGGGCGATTTCTCGCATTTCCCACGGGTGCGTTGGTCGTATAGTTGAGTCTCGATTCTGTATGCTCCTAGTCTTTCTCGTCCTGCGCCGCTCCCTCTCATTTCGACCACCTTCTCGGTTCCAAGCTGCCTCGGCCTTGCGGCCTTCCCTTCAAGTTCGTCGCTACGTTTTGCGGGTCTCTTCTCTTCCTGTTCGACTGCAACGTACGTATTTTTTACTGTGTGTGCTCTTTGTTCCTCCGAACTTGCCCTAAACTCATCTTCTCACTCGTCTTTGCACTGTCCCTCGGCCGAACGCCAGCTCGCCTCGGGAGGTGTAACTGCTGCTCCTCACTCCTCTCTGTGTCGTCCGCCGCGGAGCGAATCCTCTGGTACACCTATGCGCAAGAAGTCTCAGCCGTTGGTAACGAAGGTCGTGGGTGACTGGCCACATGAACCACACCAATCATCGGCTGGCACAAAAAATCAAAAACATGCCAAAAAAGGAAATTTGCCGCTGAACCAGCAGTCGCGGGTGGGGAATTATCATTATGAGCGTCTACTACGTTTCACAGAGCGGGACACCGGAGGGGTTGAGCGTCGCTTCTGACCCCTCGGAGCGGCGGCTGGTGATGGGGGCGCAGTCGGCATGTCAGTGTCCGAGTCACTTGCCTCGCTTTCACCCGAGCTTTGGTCGGTCCGCCGGCGTGTGGCTTGCGACGCTCCGCGACCACGACCGCAACCACGACCACGACCACGAATACCTGCACCTGATCCTCGCCCACGCCCGCGCCCACGTCCACGTCCACGCCCGCAGGACTCGCATTCTCGTACGCCTGCTCGCGGGCGTTCTCGGCTCGCTGGGCTCGCTGTGCATCAGTCGCAGGAGGACAGCCTGGAGGGTTGCCGGTGGAAGCCATTCGGTGGGTGGGGTGGAAGGGGAGCAAACAACAATGACGCGTTCTCATCACGTCACCCGATTTTTCGCATCTGCCATGATCTGGGTTGGAGCACCTGTGGAACCGTAAACGGAAATTGATGGTCTCGCCGTGGGAACACCATCTGCCACGTGACATTTCCACGTCATACTTTTTACAGTGCTAACGCTGTGATGGAAGGCGGTAGACTCGTGAAACCAGTCGGGTCCCAAGCTCACCTCCAAATCCGAACAGCTGGCACAACACGCAAGCAAAAAACAGTCATATCAGCAGATCAATGATGGTAACAGTCAGAAAGGCGAGCTTGGGTACCGACTGGGCCGACTCGTCGCGTGTTTTGGTGGGCCCGCCAAATGAAGGGTGTGGACTTCGTCAGAAATCCTCGAAAAGTCCCAGAAAATCATTCCTAAGTCTCCTAGTTGTAGATGGATAATTTTTAATTCTCTACCGATCAGCCCCAACTCATTTTCCTGTCGAATAAATATATTGATAAGGCAGTTTTTTGTACTGTAGGGGAGTACTACAGTATAAAAATTGTATGCAATATCCAAATAGGTCATCTTGAGCTGCACTCGTGCGGAATTCAAGAGTCTCACTCAAAGCATCCCGATTAGGCACAATATGTGGCTGTGTGATTTCATCAATTCTCGACTAGTCGACCAATCGTTACACTACACCTCGCCATCGCGTCCTCCGACTCAGAGGACTCGTCAAATTTGTCGAGGTACCACTCGGGAATGCCATCCTGTCAAACTTAGCATCCCGCTCTAAAATTATGGGAAATGTATGTATTCACCGGGAAAACAAGTGGGGCTCTATCGATAGAGAATGAAAAATTACCCCACTTCAATTAGGGGAGTTCGAGATGAGTTTTAGGTCTTTTTGAGGTTTTTTTGACAAAGTCCCCACCTTTCGTTTGGCGGGATCACCAAAACACGCGACGAGGGGGCCCAGCCGGTAAATCAAGTCTCCTTCGCCGTGATCTATGTACGTGTTATTGCTGACTCTTTGATTGATTTACCGGATGGGGACGAGCCTAGGAAGGCGGCTCAAATAGTGCTGCTGGGCGCCGCATCCCGGACTGTGTTCTGGTTCCCACTTTGAGCTCACTACGGCGGGACGTAAATCATATAACCTCCAGGTTCGTCCTGCTCGGCCGTTTTTTAACACGTAAACCTTTTGACGAGGGCCTAGCGAGATCTCTTCAGCGGCTGGGGCACCCCCCGAGAACCACAGGGCCCCCGGAACGAGCCCACAGAGCTGCGGGAATACAAAACGCTCTCAAAACAAGCAGCTTATTTATCCTGACGTTCTTGACCATAGCAATCTCCCGGGCCGTGTCAAAGGCTTGGCTCAATATCTAAACTTCATGGTCAACGACGCCGAAGTCCTTGCGCTGTCCCCCGTCTGGACCAGTTTCCTCGCCGACATTGATTACAAAATCGTCCAATTTTGTAAATCGCCGTCAAAGGCAAAGTTCACCTCCGCCATCCGGGGGAAGCGCTGCGGATAGTGGGTGTTTGGAGCCCTCCCCCTTGCAGCCACCGGTGACTTTTCTCCCCCCTTAGCTACGGGCAAAATGGTGCTTCCGCAATTGAGACGGAGATTTTGGCGATGCTCGTTGTGAAAGAAGAGCAGCTGTTGCGCACCGTCTGCCATACGGTAGAGGAGACCCTCCGCGCTCACACCTGGAACCAGTTCGATGGCTACGACGCAGCCCCCGACCCCCGGCAATTCGTGACCCTCGCCCTGACCCCATTTGTAGCCACCATGCTCATTCAAGAAGACATGGGCATGGTGTATAGTATGAATGAGGCCAATGCTATACGACGTGCCACCAGCATCCTCGATGGCGGGATCCAACCCATTGACACTGGCATTTCCTGTAGGTTCCAACGATTGAAGGACCTTAATCTTCCTGACTTTCGACAGACTCAGCACACGTGATAAGGGCGAGCGAAGCCCATGCTCTACAACGTGCGCGCAGCACGTTTGAGGACGAGATGCAGCCAATTGACACAGAGCAGCTCTCTGGTAATACCCAGCCCCTATTTGCACATATCCTGGACTTGACGCGATACTCTAGAGTGCGCGCCGTTCGCTCATAAGGATCACCCGGGACGTGTGGTGTCCTCCGCTACTTTTAGTCCTGCCAGTCACTTTGGTTATTCTGTTCCCTGCGGCGCACCCTCACGTCAGAATCACCAGCAACTCGGAGGCCTCCGACCATCCGCACCGTCGACACTCCCTTATAATCAATCCTCAACGCCCACTAGACGCAATAAACCCCAAACGTACGATGAGTTCTTTACATCGCTCACGAAGTAGTAGAGCGCGCTCGTGTACCTTGCCTTAGTTTCTTGCACTGGCAGCGTGTAAAATATATATGTCGGGCTCTGGTGGCGCAAGAGTACGCGTTGCAGCCATCCCCGCTCGGTGTTGTATTCTCACAGTCACATTTGATAGGGGGATCTCCCTCTTGCCTCTGCCCTATCACCATCGTCCCACTCTTCGAGTTTCCTTCTCCGAGTTTTTGAATCTTGCGCCCTGAGTAACGAGTCTTCGAGTCAAATTACATTCCGGATTGTCTCCCTGAGCTATTCGGAGTTGAGTCAAATTTATTGACTCTCTTATATAAATATTCTATTTTAACCTTATAGGTTGGGTACGGTAAAGTCTGAGTGGATTATTAGATTCTACTTGTTTCTCAATGAAATTCCGAGATTCCTTTGCGGGGCATCATCGCCTGTTCGGACACACAATTTTATAAAGAGTTTAAAGACCAGCAAGTATTCCAGACAGGGAAACCAATCCCCACACCCAACCAAAGACCAAAACACGATTTAATTTCGAGACGAGACGAGGCGAGACCAGGATACATCATATGTAAAGTAACTATGCTTTAGACTTTTCGAGGGATGATAAGAATCCGAACGGAGAGAGAGAGAGAGAGAAAATATTGAGAGAGGGAGACGGACGTATCGTAACGTATTCCGAACACAGATCAGGCAGGCGGAGTCCGGGGAATAGTAAGAGTATGAATAGCTAGCTGTGCGCGAAAACCAAAGGGATGTACGTAATCGTCATCATCGTAAACACTTGTGGGAAGATGGGGACTGAAACTGGAACTAGAAGTGGATAGTGGGAGTGGATTGGAGTACGGTGGGTTGGGAGAGGAAAGCTGGCAAAACTGGATGGATAGACTGAAGTAGTAGGGTGGGATATCCACACAAGCCACAAGAACAAAACAAAGAGCGCAACAATCTTGGTTCGGTGCATTTCAACAATCGAGGTACGAGATCCCGGTTGAAGCGTCTGGCTGCGAGAAACTAGCATAGTGGGGCAAAGGAGAAAAGGGGTCAACCAATTTGTCCCCGCCATATCTCTTCCTGAGGCAGAAGTGGAATGCGCGATCATTTTATGACGGAATAATAATCCGGCCGAGTGAATACATCTGCGAACATGCACGCAGGAAATTTAACCCCCGGCGAAGCATTTTGTGGAATATTTTCTGAACCTAGTAGATGTGCGATTCTTTTATCTTGGCATTGTGAACCCAGTCACTTAGTTTTTTTCCGACGTACTCACGGAGAGCGAGGAAGTTAGCGAGGCGGCAGCTCCCGGCTCTGAGCCGAGAGCCCCAAGAAGATGTGTATAGAGGAACAGTACAGCTAAGCACAATACACGTCTTGTATATCAAGATAAACTAATCAAAGAAGTGAAGGATGTGGGTGGGTGGGCAAAAGAACCAAGACGAGATGGTGAGGCACACGAGAGCGAATGAAAGCTGGGCACTCCCGTGAGCGCAGCTGCTTTATATATATGAAGCCGGCCCCCGAGCCGATCGAGGGGCGGAAAAAGGAGTGTCTCGTACAGCCCGGCCGTAGAGGAGACTGCGCCGGCCAGGAGTGACAAGCGGCGCGCTCGATTCCCGTGTTTTGCGAAAAACGCCCCGTGGCGTCGACGTCAGGAGGAGCAAGAGGAAGGAAGGAAAAAGGTTGTACATCACGATTCATACCATGCAGAATTAGACTACAGTAAAACAAGTTCTAAACTCGATTAAGCGGCCACCAGTGACTATTACGAGACTTACCGTGGCGACGGAAAGTTCTGCACGCTCCCCGTTTGCACTCATTTCGGGGTCGAATCACTTCAAATAAGATGTTACTGCCCAGGTACAATAATTTCATGAATCTTCAGAATAAGTAAATACCCTGATTTCCGCAAAATCGAGTAGGTGGATTCGGCGCTTATTAGAAAATGGTGTACACAGGCTTAAAGTAGTCCCAAATGCAACCATATTACTATGTTGGTTGACCTAGGTTTATGAGGAATTGAGCTCATGCGGAGGCAGACAAATTGCACATTTTCACGGTTTTTGAGCAGAAAATGGCCAAAAAATGCGAAAAGTGACCCACTTGTGCCGGCATTTTGAGCCTAAATCCCTATCAATTTGGGTCAACCAACATCTGGATAAGGTCTTCTTTTCCAGTCCTTTCAGGTAGTATGGACCTTTTTTTGCCTGGATCGCCAACCCACAGACTCGGGTTTTCTAAAATGAACAAATAAATTTATTCTGACCAAACCGATGAGGTTATCACGAATAGTCAGCGTCTTGAAATGATCGACCCCCTGGAATGGTGTGTGCTCCGTCGACATCTTGTAGTTTTTATGTACGGATAAAGGCATATTTAAGGTTTGAATGGATCCCGCAAGATATTCACATTTTGAACCCCATGCCCCAAAATGGCATTTTGAATCACATGCTTTGTAATGGCATTTTGAACACTATTGAATGGTTTAATTTGGATTTTGAACCACATGCCTCGAAATGGCATTTTGAATCACATGCTTTGTAATGTCATTTTGAACCCTGTGCCTCACTGTCGAATGGTGTAATTCAGCCAAGAGCCGGAGGGATAAGGGAGCACTAGACATATTTAAGGTTTGAATGGATCCCATGCCCCGGAATACCATTTTGAATCACATGCTTCATAATGCCATTTTGAATACTATTGAATGGTTTAACTCGCATTTTGAACCACATGCCCCAAAATGGCTTTTTGAATCCCATGCTTCATAATGCCATTTTGAACACTATTGAATGGTTTAATTCGCATTTTGAACCACATGCCCCGAAATGCCATTTCGAATCACATGCTTTGTAATGCCATTTTGAACCCTGTGCCTCACTATCGAATGGTTAATTCAGCCAAGAGAAGGGCAGTATTCTTGGACATTATCTGGACGATTGGTTCCCCACCCACTAAATTCAAAACGCGTGTCGGCGTAGGATTCTAAAAATGAACCATTAGCCGAAGATGATGGGAAGGAACCTGAACGAGCCTGTGCACTCTTTTCCACTTCTATCGAGATGCTATGTACACTTCCATCATCCGATCCAAAGTTTACACATATCAACGAGAATTGTGGGTTCCCGAAATCGGGACGGGGAATGGCATGCTCGCCATGTGTACACCGCGGACAAGAGAGAAGATGTTCAGACGACCATCAATTCCACCACATGCTAAGAGATCTCCATTGTTGCCAAGCTTTGTAACGTCAGGGCGAATATGGGGGGGGCGGAAAAGAAATTTGAATGTGGATGCCATCGTGATTTGAGCCCCTTCGGTGAGGCTTGTTGTGAAGAATTGCCATGAGCTTTATATGCGCTGCGGGCTGGTGGCCGTGGTCGAGCATAGATCGGGTTTAAATATTATTTACTCAAGTCTAACCGGCGCGCTATATGGGTCATCGCGAGGATGTTTGCACCTCTGAAATGGCGGGATATCCAAAACCCCGCTAAAACAGTGCAAAGAGGGCCCAGTCCACAGGACCCGTGATAATAGGTTAGAAGGCCTGATTTTTTCGGACCCAAAATGTCGGGATTGGTTTGGACGAAAATGTCAGGATTGAAACAGGCGTACAAAAAAATTTCTGAGAATGTCAGGATTTTTGAAACAGGCCTCTTGACTGAGTCTCCGGTAGCGGGCCGTGCCGCTTAAATTTGGCTCAAGAATGTCAGGATTTTCACAACAGGCCTCAAAAACGGTCAAATTTGTCAGGAATAGCACAAAAAATCTCGCTGCGTAGGCGCTATATTAAAAACCGGTGCGCCGGAGCTCAGAAGATCGTGTTGACCACCTCCTCCCCAGCGAGTTCCTTGGCTCTTTTGCGTGACCGAGACAACTTGACAGCTGTATCAAAACACTGGCGGTCTCCGTCGAAACCTTCTTTCTCTTTGTGGAATCTCGGACCATCCTCGTCAGCCTTGGTTTCGGGAGGTACCTTGTTTTGTTCTGTGGTCGATGGAGCGTCGACCGCAGGCTTATCGGTGTCTCGAGTATCGTCTGTTGAATCCGTATCCTCGGGAATATCAGAATGGGACGCACATTGAACTATATAGATTCTCAAGTGCCTCAACCAACTCAGAGTCGACCTGGAGGAGGATTTTTTCTTTTGCAGTTATCAAACTGGCAGTATCATGTTCTTCAGGGCAATTGGTGGCAAGGATGATGGGGTCTATAGCGGCGCTGGCCTTATCGTTTGGATATGGATACCGTAAGAGCCGCAAGGCCTGGGGTAGCGCAGGTCCAACAATATTATATGCTACGGCATATGTTATGGACTGGGTCAAAACAAAGATTAGTGGCTCGACACAAGCAAACAGCCACCTGCCTTGGGGTGCGCACTGAAGACACGGTGAAATGTGTGGCAGACAAGAGTAGCTGAATGAAGACTGCCAAAGGTGGAGCAAAAGGTCATGATATGGGCCACAATATCATCGTCCAGAGGAAATGCACTGAGAGCACACATGGGGGGTGCTGAGAGGAGGACCAGCATGTCAGGATGGTGGGAGAGAATCATGGACAGTAGATTGGTGCAGATCTGCTGACAAACATAGACAGGGATCTGCCAGTGATGGTTCCTTTGGTCATCCATTCCAATGTCATTGAGCATGGGACCATTTCCCAGCAGGTTTAAACAAGTGCCCAGGCATGCTCTGATTCCAGAAAGGACACGTCACCAAGATCATTGGTAACAGGCTTTACGGCCGGGCGACAGCTTGTTGGGGGCTCCTCATTTGAGTAAATTTAAGAACATATCTATATTCATATGTACATAAAGTTTAATCGGACCCGTATCTTCGCCACAGAGAGGGCTGCACACACGGTGGATACAGAGCTCGCCCGCACACGGGGGATTCTGAGTTTGCCCGCGCACGGGAGAGACCATGAGAAACGGCTCGTGACTTTTTCACATGGCTTATCAGAAAAGCTGTGCTTTTTGTGTTTTCTCTCTCTTTTTAAAATTAAGCCCGTCTGAAGCTTTTAATGTCCGTTTTTGGTTCATCTACCCCAGGGCTTTGGAACTCACTCATGCTTGAGAGATCACGCGGCTTGGTTGGCCTGCGCATCCAAATCTGGCGGTGTCTCTCTTTATTCTGCTCTTGACAAATATCAAGGTCTCTTTCGATTCAAAATTCACAAGTCATACTGCTCGGGCAGGAAGGGGCTGTGAGGCCACGAAGCGACCGAGCAGCCGCTTGTCATGCATAGGATTCTTTCTTCCCACAGGCATCAAATTCGCTCCGTGACTCGTTCGCTGGCTTCCTGTAACCAATATGGCCAATTTTTGGTTCTGGCCGCTGGGGGCCCATGGGACCCAAATCAACGTCAGGGGTGCTGATACGCAGTTAGTCTCTCATAGACAAATGCTACAACAATACTGCTTGTACCTTGCATGTTGTAGTCTGTTGATAACCTTGATCAGGCAATCACCGGCCAACTCATTACAAATCACAAATTTATTTCGGAGGCCGATACAGTGCCCATCATCAAGGGCTCAAATAGGACTCGTTTTGACCCGTGTGATTTGTACTTACTGGTTGGGTTGTAGGCATTTCGTCGCGTTTAAATCTTTGAATCCATCCTCATTTTCAACCCAGTTTCTCTCGGGTATGTAGTCCTCGATTTTGCGTCCTTTACTTGGCCACAGAACCAAACACGTTCCCAAGAACGGAAAGCCAAGAGAACGGCGTAATTTCATAAAGAGTTTGAAGAGACGGCAACGGAACCAAACACGTCCCCAAAAAAGGAAAGCCAAGAGAACGGCCTAATTTTATAAAAGGCCCTCTTCCCACTGTATCATCAGCTGCCGCTTCGACTGAATCCAATGCAGCCGTCGCCGCGTTGCGTTTTTTACCCTTGACCTTAGCTGGTGGCGCAGTAGGAGCATGAACTGGCGAGGGCGACCGGGGAGGAGCCAGCAGAGGCAATGGAGGTGTGACTGGGGTAAGTGACCGAGGTGGAGCCTGTGGGGCGACGGAGGAAGGACTGGGGGAGGTGACCGAGGTGGGACTGGGGTATGTGACCGAGGCGGGGCCCGTGGAGGCGACGGAGGACGGACTGTCAAAGGCAACAGAGATGGGGCCGGGGGAGGCGAGGGAGTACGCAGGTCTTCAGTTGCAGCTTTGCAATGTGCCAGAATATCGTGTTTGGCATGGAAAACAAACGGGTCGTCGGTAGCAGACGTAGAAATGAGGTATTCAATGATGCCACTGGGCTGGGGAAGCGTCATCTCGGTGGGGGGCTTGTCGGGTCGTAGGGGGGGGGCGTTTCATGTCGTGGGAACAACCCGCCATTCCCCGGGAAGCGCATATTCCAGAACGAAACAGGCTATTTCTACTTGACAGATGTAAAATTGTGCAGTGGCGAAGGTATCTCCGTGGGTTTGGGTGCCCGACCCCAGCAATTTTTGACGCAAATGCCCAGGCAAAAGGTACCGCCACCACCCGCGCCGAACCACTCCCCCAAGAGCCAGACCATTCGACCACCTCAGGTGTCTGGTCTTCCGGCCGCTCCTCCTGCTTAGGCCACTGCACCTACGCAGAACGAGCTTCTTCATTTTCTCCTTGGCAACCCAAACATGCTGCAGCAGATGATCAATCCCACCCTCACTCATTATCCCCTTACCGGGCCTTATGGTTACCCACTTCAAGCTTTGCACGCTCATCATCATCCCCTTGCACTGCCGCTTGTTCCACCGCCGGCTCCACAAGCGGTCGAGTCGCCGCCTGTTCAGCTCCCCCGTGAAATTATGCTCGAGGAGTACATACTCTGATCGATACCAGCTCAGTCCGGAAGATCGCCGTGTCTTGACAGAACTCTTCAATTCCGTCGAAAAACTTGGTAAAATCTCTAGCAAGACTGTGTTTCAAGCTCGACTGACAGAAATATACTTTCTTGGCCCCGCATAGCATGCGTCACGGTCATGTGATCGCGTTCAACTTCGTATTTTGCTTGGTCCTCATTCGGAAGTGGAATGGGTACCGATTTCTGGTTGCAATCGTGCCCAGGGTCATCCACAGAAAATTTAACCACCGGCGAATCAAGTTGTGGATTTTTTTCTGTCTCCGTCGACAAGGCCGCCTTAAAAATTTACATCATGCGGAAGCGTCGCACTCAGGTGATTCCCAGCAAAATTAGAAGCAAGACTGTCTGTCAACTCAGATTTGTACTAAATGGCCTTCAGGCTCTAAGTGACGTCGAGTTTGAACACCTATTTGGCTTTGGCTCGAGCACAGCTTTATCCGAACTTCGTTCTGACCTCTGTTAAGATCGTCTCCCTATCCGAACTCTGACAACATGCATTTATTGTGGGTTGGTACCCAGACGTAATGGGCGCAGTATACACACTGTAAAGGGGTCATCCGTTTCTTTACGTTGGTCGAAGACCATTGGTGTGGCCCTGCATATTGGACAGCTGTGCAACCATCCAAACAAGCACTCGTAGAAAAAAATATGCATGCAAAGGGTACTACGCACGAGTCAGCTGTGTCCACTCAGGGAGAAGTACTTACACCACGGGTTTGAACAAAGTGTCGCAACAAATGCCGCAATGTACCGTAAGTTATCGCAGTTGGACAAGAGATTACCCTGGAATCTCGCAGAATCCGATTTTTGTGCGTATTTTTAGTACTCTCTAAATGCTCGATTGACCTTAAATCTTACTCAGGCTATTCTCCTAACTATCAGCATGCTTGCTTTCGTTCGTAATCGGGCTACCAATATCCTCCCCCTTATCCTCGGCCTTGTCTTCAAAATTTCGGGGACAAGTTCTCGTGTTGTGCTCATGCTGAGCAATGCCGGTGTCTGTGTTTCGAGCCGCACTGTAGAACGACTCAAGGCCCGCATCACCGAGAATGCAATCCAGCTTGCCGTGCAACTCATTACGAGCGGCCGAGTCTTTTTCACCATCTTCGATAACATCAATATCTTCCTTCGGAAGTCCCAGCAACGACTTTCGAACACCAACAACATGATCAATGCAACCAACTGCGCAGTTGTCGGTGTCGAAGATGTACAGCCTTTCACCGAAGCCGATCTTGCAGAACAGCTTGCTCTTCGGGGTCGACGGGCAATTGCGAGCCCAACAGATATTCTCCCGACATCCACAGACGACGAAATCGTTGGCAAAACATTTATTGCACTCATTGCAGAAATGATTGTCGCATTCACGCCTGGAAATAGTGGGTGGACAGATCGGAAAAATATTGCGGGAG
Source organism: Mycena olivaceomarginata (assembly GCA_029378375.1). NCBI lineage: Eukaryota > Fungi > Basidiomycota > Agaricomycetes > Agaricales > Mycenaceae > Mycena > Mycena olivaceomarginata. The sequence continues at coordinate 169,475 of JARKIC010000608.1, forward strand.
CTGTTGCCGACATGATGCCAAAAGATCGTCCTCTCCCTTCCACTGCCTCAGATGCGCGGCCTTTTGGGCTATTTGACGTAAACGAGGGGTCCAAAAAGGGTGTAGTAAAATTTCGTCAGCAGGCACAGGAACGCAGTACACTGCCCCAAAGAATCTGGTCGGCCATCTGGCGGATTTTCATCGGCGACTGGCTGTCATCTAACAATCTGCGGGCTGCACGTCGAGACCGGACGAACGACATAGACGCCTTGGAACGCCTCGAGTATGTCCAGGAACTCAGTGCTCCCTTCCACTTCGCTCTCCAGGCCAGTCATATGCTCATGCGGACGCATTACGGCCATGCGGTCGAAGATCCCGGATCTCTTGCCGCGCACAAAGGCCTCTTGAACCGCAAATGGGATGTCTCCAAACCCAACTATGTATGCTGCAGCTAAATCCCTCATCCGTCACTCTTTAATCGCCCGCATCTTGCATTGTGTCATGTTAGTTGCCAATGGGAATTCTTGGGTTAATGACTGACTATTCGGCAGGGTTATCAATGGATTCACATTGTACTCCCAGCTATCTGGATGGCAGCCAACACTCGCCGATATTCAGGCCATTGCTTTAGCCATTTCCACCGACTTTGCAACAGCTACTGCAGCGAAAAAAGCTGACGGTGCAGGCGATGATTGGATGGCCCACTCCATTTACTTCATTCGCGATTCACTATTCTTCTGCACGTTCGAAAAAGCGGTCAGTTTTGCAGATCCTGGGCAGCATTCGTGTTCTCAAGTACTGGGGACTGGCATTTCGGGGCGTGGGACAGCACAACTACGCCCGCGAATGTGCCGAATTCTTGGTACGGTGGAAGTACGAGCTCCCAGATAAGTTGCAGCGCGCACTCGAGCGGGCTTGGTTTGTGAATCGCTGGGGTATAATTGGCCGTTCCATTGCGTCAGATCTTTATCTGGAGCAGCTTAATTTTTGGGTCAAGGTATGTCTCACTTGTGCCTCAAATATAATTCAAACGAAGCTAATATTCAACAAGCGTGTCTTCATTGCATCAGGATCTGGTGTCACCGTCGACTACATTATTCGCAAAGGCTCGGCGTGTGTGGAAGCCTTCCGGGACATCACCCACATGGTTGCGAATTTTTTTGGGACCCTGACCGCGCACGGAGATCGAAAGAGCTCAGATTCCACCAAGATATTGAGGCATTGGTTACGGAAATGCAGCGGCGCAAGTTTCACGTCGTCAGCCAAGATCAGCACTTTGTTCCTGCACCTCCGAAAAAGGTTCGCAAAAATGCATCGCAAAATATGAGACCTCCTGAGCCACCGCGCTCCGCCATCGTCGACGTCTTTGTGAAGGGTGCCGAGGAATGGAACGGGAAGTTCGCTGACTTCATCAAGTCAACAACTTTCGATCCGGCACTTGGAGGTTATCCACCTCCTTCAGAATCGTCCACCTCTGGTCCGCGCGATACCACTCTCAACACAAACACTGCATTTGACTCTCTGACACATAATCCATTGACATACGACAGCTACAATGATTTACATGGCGGCGAAGATGGAATATCGGGTGCATTAGGTGGCGGAGGGGATTTTGACGGCATTGAATAGGCAAAATAAAATAAAATATTCTATCTACGAAGTTGAGAGAAGGGAAGGCCAGTCCCTGGCGCTGGTGAGGATGATGAAGGCATTGGGAATCAAAGTGCAGTAGGTGTGTAAGTCCGAGAAGAAGTAAGACTGCTAAAAAAGTTGTTGTAAGTAGGAGTTGGGAAGGCATTGCGGACGGGATTGAGTGGAAGGGCAGTCGTGGCTGTGGAAGACAACTGTTGGCTTGGAATATTTGCCCGCGGTGTTCCTCCCCGGCCGCCGCGAGAGCCACCTCGATGTCCGTTGTCAGAAGACCGCGGTGTTGCTGGATTTGGCAGTGCCGCAGGTTGGGGAGTGAATACCGGCTGCAGGGTGATAGGTAATGGCTGGGGTCGCGGCTATTTACGCACTCGACGGGCCGATTGGGGTGTGCGCGTAATGTCAAGGGTAAGGCGCCAGCGCGCGATGATGTTGCAGAGTTCCGCAACATCAGATGCCGGGGCCATATCCTATGGAACTGCTTTCAGAATATGCTTCGGCTCGATGACAGCATGATTCAGAAAGGTCCCACAAGATGAAACCAGCTTCTCCAACTGCTTTGGAGGAAGGAGGACTTCACAGGGGATATACGGACTGCTTCCCATACGAGAGTGTCTGTCCTTCCGCCATGCAATTAGCCGCTCGCGAAGCGCAGCCTTGTCCTCCTTTGAGACGGTCTGCTTGCCTCTAACCGGCTCAAATTCGACTGAATCGAACAACGCCACGGTGCCAGAATCAGAAACAACAGAGGCAGGAGATGTGGGCCGCGAGGGTGGAGGCGGAAGAGAATGGATGAATTCGGAGGCGTACTTGAGATTTTTCAAGATCACGGGAGTTGGAAGGTTTTAACCAGTTGAATAAATGTGAGTTGCAATGGTCACAACAGCGCCGGGGTGGGGGATTGCGTTTGAGGTTAAGAACTGTCCAGCTCAGCTCATGGGAAGAGCTGCTTGAGATTGGCCCGGACTTTGATGCGATGGGATCTGTCAAGCCCGTGTACACGTCGAGACCAGTTTCCGGACGAAATAGCTTTGCGAGGAAGACGTGGGAGCATGCTACATCGCCGTGGATCAATGTCTCGTAAAGCAAACGATAGAGAAGTACGTACCTTCTGATGAAGCACCGGAATTGATGAACACCTCAAGATTCGACTCGAGTTTCCCTCGCGAGGCTTTTTGCGACTGTGATTCAATCACTATCTTGTCTTCTCCCTTCAAGTGCTGAACAGAAGTCCGACTTCGGGAGGGGCTGGCCTATACACCCATGGCTGCACGAAGAACATGCAAGTGCCAATGCCTGTGCGGTTGCGGCCGGCACGACCCCAGCGTTGAACTAGAACGGCAAGGGACTTCAGACACTCGAAGACAATCGAATACTCGACGTCTGGGATGTTGCACCCTATCACCGAGTCTCAGACTAAATTTCGGTGCGGGAGTGAATGGGTGCGTGGCTCTTGCTTTTTATTTCATCTGCGGATTATTCAATGACTACTTCAGCGCCGCGCCGCGCCCATCCGCCAAACAACGTGAGTTACATTCCGATTCTAGACTATCCATCTTCTAACGTTGCTTTCTCAACGAACACGACTTCAAATCAGCACAATGAATACTGGGCTGATTACAGCAATTTGCGGAACATAAGGCGCGGCTCGTTTTTTTCTGTTTTCAACAGTTTTGACTAGAACAGCCGCCACGGGCTCAGTTTTGATCAGATTTCCTTGGGAGTAGGCGCGTTCAAAATGCATTGAAAATCCGCAGAGGATCAAGTGCCGGTTTTTTTGATGTAACTACATAATAGAATTTCTTCAGAAAAATCATTGGTGCAGGGTGTAGTAGGAAAGTAGGCCGGCCGGAAACACAAGATCCAGAAAGGAATGCAGATGGAGAGTAACCTGTCGAATTCGTGTGCCCGTGGCGCATGACACGATGACTTCGATGAGGCCAGCATCCATCGCCTCTTCAATCCACAAGTATCCTGGAGGCGCTAGGAGAATACGTTCCAGGAGCATGAAACATTCGTCGAGGACGAAGCCTGTTTCAGGTCCTGCCGTTGTGCTGACAGACAGCATGGCGGCCACAAGTACCCCCACCAGCCCGTGATAAAGGAGTATGCTGTGCAATGCGCCAAGTGGGGGAAGCGAGCGCTGTTGCTTGGTTTCAAGAGACGGCTCGGCATCCCTTAGAGAGAAACAGATCGCGCGGATGTACTGAGGGTGTCGTCCAACGACGATCCGAATGTACTGCACTACCAGGCCAGCCAGGTCATCGATGGTCCCCCCTGCGCCTTCCATTAGCTCGGAGAGGTTAGCGGGATTGCTGAAGTTGAAGTGGCCAATGAAATTGGAGATGCAATCCAGCACAGCTTCGAGATTCGGTTCTTCGAGGCCGGGCAAAAATGACAAAACTTTTGCGATGATTACTTTGAATCCCGGCGTCGCTAAAATGACGCTGCAGCTCAGGGGAAGGTCTCGGAAGCCGCCGGCGAATAGCAGAAAGTCGACGTAGAAACGGTTTTCGGGAACAATGTGGATTCCGGGCAGATGAGCCCAGTATGTGTGGATAAAGTAAAACCATGGCCAGAAATGGGGCCACAAAGAGACCCCAACCTCCAGCGGTGGTCGAATGCGAAAAATGGTATCAAGAGCAAGCATAGCGCGCATGACATTTTCACTGGTATTGGGGCGGAAGTTGTCAAGTTCATCCGAGGTGGGGATATCCGCCGGATTAAGGTTATGGAAGAATACAGGGAGGAGCAATAGTCTCTGTTCAGGCGAAAGTGTCGGGAAAAGATCTCTTGCCCGCTCCAGATCTTGGAAACAGGACTCTTTCCCGCAGGCCTTCGTAGCAATTCGCTGCAAGCAAAAAGTCCACACATCTGAGTGACGGGGCAAGAAGATACGATCCATCCTTACCCGGATTGAAAGCGGCAGGCAGTTCAAAGTCCTAATCTGCACAGCAGGGTGCATCGCGGTTGTAGGGAGACTCAGTCTTCCGCAGCTCATCAGATGTCAGAGTCGTCATGGCAGCTAGTCACGTGATAAAGCCGGTCGACCGGGCCGTGGGACCCCCGCCATTGATGGCAAATCGGTCGGGAGACCGATTAAAACCGAAGCTGCTGCGCAGCCCGTCGCTGAACGTACTTAGATATCTTCGAACTCGTCCGAATATTGCATTAGAAGGGTATTTGCCTCCAGAATTTCAGATGGCTGAATTTCCTCTTGTAAGAGGAGACGGAATGCTCGGACACACTTGCGATGGTGCTCCCAATATATATCTGGTAGGACACCAAAGAGCAGCGCAGGCGCTAAGCCGAAAAGATATAGGAGATATTCCTGAGCCTTGTACCCAGTATTAATTTTTTCGGCGGGATTTCGCGGAGGGGTGTCGAACGAGACAGGCATATATTTTGCGAGATCTGACCTTGACATGTAGCATCCGGTGCTGAAGTAATTGGGAGGTGGTTTTCTGTGTAAGTCGACATTCATGCAGCAGCGCCGTACCGCAGTGTTGTTATACCCGCTGCTTCGAGACTGGGCCTCACTTGATCCCTTTCGAGCGCCTTCAGCGGGCAAACTACAATCACGGTTTTTGTCTTGTTTAGTGCCGCAAGACCTTCGAATATGATGCTCTTGCCATAGCCCGTGCCCGCAGTCAGCAATGAATCGTATCCCTGGCAGAGACGGCGTATCGCCTTGCCACTCGTCTATGTCGAAATTCAGTCCCAGGCGCTGAGCCATTTTCTCCGGGCCACAGTCATCGACACCGTCGCGCTGGCGGACTTCGACCTTCTGCGCGACACCACGGCCAATATCCACAACCTGACCTTGTTTGAGCACCCTTACATATCACACAGTCCCGCGGCCCTTTGAGCGGCTCCCGACACACTCCCCCTCTCAGACGCGCCGCAGGCATATCATCATGCATTGACTCTTTCCGGCAACCATTGGAGCTTTCTTTGAGCCTAAACAATGAGAATCTACAACATTCAGCCGTCCTTCCGTTTGAAATAAAAAATGGCCATCACCCGGCAGCTGATACAATCAATTGTTTCAAAGTGTGGTGCTTTCCATACACTGTCGGCACAGAGTTGCCGACGCTCGCAATTTTGGCCAGCAAAGCCCGAGGCGTTGGTAATTCCATCCAGGACCATACCTCTGCTGACGCAGTCGGAGTTTCCTAGTCGCAATGTGGCAAAATTCTATAATAGAAATTTTCTAGCAGGCCGAAATAAAGTTAATTGCACGGGGAAAAGGACCTTTGGCCAAGTTTAGCCGGAAGCATTGATGCATGAATGAGTCATGCAGAAAGGAAACCTTTCGGTCGGCAATCGGCGCAACTCCGGAATTGCGCGCGGACTCGGAGTAAACATTTGGCCGATGTGTACGACAGATATTGAACCCCGGATCTCGGCCGAGGAGGCCCGGAAAGGTATATAGGGAGGCCAAGGGGCCCTCAATTACAGTGTCATTTCGCTATGCCGGATTGCATGCAGCGGCTACTCAGTGCGACAGGTGGATCTGTTCACACTCCACAGAGACCAGTGGCTGTCTGTCTATGAAAACTGTCGATAGACAGATCAGTCGATCTGAGTTTGAAATTGGTGGGAGTTCTCATCTTCCATCCAATTCAGGCCATAGGGCTGCTAAAGTATTATCGACGAACGTCGTTGGGGTAAGAGGAAGCAATACCAAGTTCTCTTGGCCGGAGGTAGTGTTGCCGCGGTTAGGTTCAGAACCTCTTCCGAAGCTGAACCGAACCCGAACTGAACCTCAGGTGCGGTTCAAGGTTCGGGGATTGTTGGTTTTTTCCGAACCTGTTCGAACAGGTGCGAACCGGTTCGAACCTGAAGCTTTTGAGGGGTATTAAGTACGGATTCGGAAGGGATTTCCGACTTCAAACCTCAAGCAACCCGCGTTAACCTGCTGGAGGGTATATATCACAGGCACCTCCCGGCAGGACCCGAAATCCAATTTGCAATGTCACATCACCGGGGAAGATAGACATTTGGGCCTGTAAAGCAAGAGTTGAACAAGTATCTGTGTGATCGAACTGCACACCATGCACTCTACACCCAATAAGACCTCTTGCAAAGTTCCAGGAACTTACCAGTGTCCTTTAGAAAATTTACAGGTCTGTTGGGGTTCGAACCGGTTCTGAACCTGGACTGAACCCGTACGAACTGAACCCCAGGTTCGGCGTGGGTTCGGTTCAGGGTTCGGAAAATTTCGAAAAAAAACCGAACCTAACCGAACCCCAGCAACACTAGCCGGAGGGGACTCGAACACATGGCTGTCTGGAACGGTTCTCAAAGGCTCCATGGCGCTTGCCCAGTGGGAGGAGAAGCAACTAGAAAGTAGACTGGACTCTAGCGTGACCGGAAACCGTGTTGTTGCAGAGTCGAGCTGTTGCTGCTGCGGAGCGGTGCCGCAAACGAGGAGTTTGACGAAGGGTGTGTCATTGTGACAAGAGGAGATTTACTCCCTCACCCTACTAACTCTAACCACCAACCACTGACCTAACACTAACCATTGACCTCTAATCTGTTGATGTCGGAAGTGCTGGAGCTCTTAATATTGAGGACCTCAAAGATCAACTCCTTCTTGAAGGAGACGCCGGAAAATTTATCATGGCCTGACAAGTGTGTGAGAGTCTCGAGCGTTTGAGAGATATGCACAAACCTCGGGGAACGGCGAACCCTCCTGCAGTTCGCCCCCAACCAGCGAAGAAGTCGAAAGCGGCCTGCTGTAGCAGATAGCGATCGAGCGATTCACCCGCATACTTGCAGCGGCCCCAATCATGCCCTTGATCAGGCATATTGGGGACTTCCGCCTTCACCTTGGCGTGAAGGAAGTCCACGAACTCCGCTCGGAGGCCGGGAAGTGCGTGCTCGTGCAGCGGACTGAACTGGGCGCGGCTATTCGCTATATCCAACGGCACGTCCGATCCGGTGCCAGTGAACTGCAGCGGACCAGTGATTGTCTGCGAGGTGGGAATTAGAATTGTTATTAAAGAGAGAAACAAGACGCACATTGATCTCCTCGACGCGGCAGGGGAGCCGTTGCGGAGGCCGCATGCGTGGCTCTACATAGGGTCCCACAACTTTTCGGTGACCGCATGGGGCGCGCTGACTCCTGAGCGGGAGTGGATTCAACCCGGTACTGAATGTACGTGCGTGTGCTGCCACACCTAGGGTATGTAATTGGTCGGCATAGTAAACTTGATGCCATCACCTGCCAACCCTTTCCGCATGCCAAGCCGTTCTGCAAGCACAACCGGCGGAGAAATAGATTCAAGGTGGTCAACGGCCTGCGGCCGTCTCCCTCCTTGTTTTGATCCTGTGAAAGCATCTTTTGATCTTCAAGCAAAGTATCTTCTTGACATGGACAATCATGATATCAGACAAGGGGCCGGTGATCGGCAATGTCAAATGTCAGGTGGATGATATCTCCGGAATACGTTTCAAAGAGGAAGGAGATTTCCTAAAGCGGAATGGTACATCGCACGTTTTCTGGATTACTCGCTGGCCTCGCACATGTACACGAAACTGAGTAGGCAGTCTGGTAGATAATTAAATTGCCTGTGTTTTCTTGTGGCAGAATTTTTGCCCGTCTCTTTTCCTTGGAGATACTAGTACGAGGCAACTAAACTAAATGCGTTTTTCGACATCCAACGGCTTCGACTCTGCCCCTGCCTTCTCACCCACTCTTGTCATCTTGTAACTTCCGAGACAAGGCCTCTCCGACGGTGTGCCTTCCAACGCAAGACACGAAGTCAGAAGTAGGAATCCAAGGTGCGTTGTTCTCCCCCTTTGGCCACATTCTTCCTTGCCAAGGGGTACCCGCTGAAGAAATATCCTACACCGGGTACAAAAACTGATTTAAGAGCTCCTCCCCACCCACCCACCCTACGTAAGGCTTATGTAATATACCCCAAATGGTAATTTGATCAATTTTGCTTGCCACGCGCTCCGTTCCTCCCTTGTTCTCTCCCAGATACGGCCGCATTCAGTCGAACTGAATGGGATATCACTGAAAGTGCTCAAAAGTCCTCAGCCATATGGTATAAGTCTCATATTTTTCTCAACATTCTAATTTAACTACATGCGCTGTTTCTTGCGACTCCGGCTGCCTGCACCTGTATTTGTGCGACATTTGTCATGGCAGAACCATAGAACACTGGCTTTGGTTAAGCCAATGCAGCAGAGGTGAAAATAGAGAAATTGTGAGCAAGAGCCATTGTTTGATCGTAGGACATACTTTTGAACCACAAGCCTGAATAGGTAGTACTGTGTCAAAAAGAAGTTCATAGAACATACATATACCCTGGGAAGCACTTACCTTCACAAGGTCTGCCATTGCGCCGCCCAAGTGCCGCCGTGGCAAAGATGTGACATGGCGGAGTTGTTATGATCATCATTGATCTGGTGATGTGTTTCTTGCTTGCAACATAAATCGGCCAAAAAATCACCAAAACTTGTCCAAATAAAAAACCATTTTTTTTCGACCCCTTTAAACGTGTTTTTGAGAGGATCCGCAGCTTTTTCCAAAAAGTGAAATAAGCCATCCACGACCCCCACCCACCCCCTACCCGGTGTCTCGGCATTCTCCGGCGGGTACCCCTTGTTCCTTGCAATACTTTAGTTTCCCGCCCCTTGTACGGCGGCTCAAACAACTTGCAGCCAAACGATGAGTCAAGACTCGAACCTCGACCTTGACACCTCCCTCTCGTGCGTTTCATGATCTTTCTTTCTTTTGGTTCCGATAGTAAGGTAGACGACATCCGCATCCATCGAGTCACGTGGAACGTGACTGATGCGTGACAGTAACGTGGGAAAACGCCAAATGTTGGGCTGCTGAACCTTTTTTGTTTTGTACCTCTCTGGAGGGACGGAAATATTTTTCATCAATTTCTGTTTCATTTTTGTGCTTTCAATTGGTCTGCCTACAGTTCCTTTGTCATGTCGGTGGCTTCTCTTTCTGTATTTGCATCCACTATGATCTCTTCATTGTCTCTGGGTTCGATTTGGATCGAAATTCAGTGCCTGAAACACCGGGCAGACTAGTCCGCCAATGAGCACCTACCTGCTGCTCTACATGCACCACTGTTTCCCCTCTTGTACAAGTATGTGTTTGCATCCTCTGATCTCTTCATCCTGTCTGGGTTCAATTTGGCTCGAAATTCAGAGCCTGGAACAACGGGCAGACTAGTCTGCCATGTCGTAAATTAGCCCGGTACCCACTGCTCTGCCATTCATCACTGTTTCCCCTCTTGTGCCAGTATGTGTTTGCATCCAGTATAATCTCTTCATCCTCTCTAAATTCAATTTGGCTCAAAATTCAAAGTCTGGAATGACGGGCGGACTAGTCTGCCCTGCCATCAATTAGCACAGTACCCCGCTGCTCTACCATGCACCGGTGTTTCCCTCTCGAATCAGTATGTGTCTTTTCATCCAGTGATCTCTTCATCCTCTCTGAGTTCGATTTGGCTCAAAATCCGGAGCCTGGAACAATTGGGCAGACTAGTCTGCCCATTGGTTGTAGGCTCGATTCTTGGTTGAATTTTAATGAACTGGTAATCGGTCTTGACGGCTTTCTAGCTACTGGCATCTTGCCTCCTTCTAGGGGCAATATGATCAAATTCCGGTTCATGAATCATCGCGGCAGTTGTGTCTGCCACATACTCCCCCATTTGTAAACCCTATCAACGTGATGCGATCTCGCCGCACATTATCATGATCCCCGCTTTTGGTGATGTCTCCATTCAAATTCCAGGAAATTTTGGAGGCTGCTTTGTGACTATTTGGAATTTCTGGGTATTAAAAACAACGCGCAAACAACACGCCTTCTAGTGCTCCCATCTCTGTCGCGGTGTAAGATGGATGCAGACACATACTTTCACCTCCAGCAAGCCCAAGATCACGAAGAAGACATGGACAACCAAGTGTATCTGGCTGGAACAGCCTGTGCTGTCCTTTTGCTCAGGACGGAGGAGGCGCGTCGACTACGCATAGAGCGCAGAAATCCAAGCCGGCTCTACCTCTACCGTCCCCAGCTCATGCCAAATCCTCGAGTGGACACTCCATGGCGAATTCTCCATGCCAGCCAGAGTGATCGTGCGTTTATAACCTCGATGTCGCCACATTCAACTACATCATTGATTCCGGCTTCGGACATCGTCTTGGAGCCCTCTCGCTGTTGTCGGTGCGGCCAACATTCGGGTGCCTGTGCTATCGCCATGGAGGCATATGAATGATCTAATAGATGACACACACAGTCAACGGTTCTCCTTTTGGCTTAATATCTGTCTTCGCGGATCCCTTACTTGGGATCTTCTATCGTCCTCTCTCAGAGCACGTATACAAGCATTTCTATCACAGCTGCAATGCTATTCTGCAAATAATGGTTTGCCCATACTACTCAAGCACAGAGAGCTGGCATGGATTGAGCTTACACCACTGTAAGGATACCCCCCGAATGCCCCACCAACGGCAACATGGTATCCATGGCAAGTGTACATTACATCGCCAAATTTGGTATTTTTGTCGTCCAACAGGTATCTTGCAGCAGTGCAAATGTATCTTCAGGAACCGCCGGGCATAGCTGATGATTTTTAATATTTTCTTCCTTTTGGAAATACTAAGGAACTTGTACTTACCCTTTTAATTTAAAATTCATGAAAATGGGGTACAGATCCATTGAACCGAAAGATAAAACAAATGCCCCCTGAACGGCAGCTAAAAAAAATTAAAATTAAACACCGATCAATTAATCAGACTCAGAGGTTCCGGAAGGATGCACCAAAACCTAGGAAGTTCCCGGGCCATTAAGGTGGTGTCACTGATGTGGCGGTGGCGCCCAGGGTAAACTGTGTAGGGATCAGCACCGTAACCCTGTACGGTTACGGCCGTGATCGCGTCTGTTGATCGGTGGTCTCGATCAAGAGATCGTCCATGTGGGGGGGGGGGGGGGTTATTATACTCGCGTGGCATTCTTCGACGTCAATGTTTTTAAACACCGATCAATGAATCAGGTTCTTGAAGGAAACACACCCCAGGAAATTCCCGGGCCAATGGAGCGTGGGATGGGGTGTGACATATGTTGACGCATTTGGGGTAATTGCGGCTAATTGCGGGCCATCTTAGGCCCGCTGTTGCGGTGACCTAGGGTGACCTCGGGCGACATATGGGGCACTACCTCAAGGCTAAGACCACGGTCAAAAGAACCTAGTCAGCTTGGTTCTGCTCGTCAATCTTTGCGAAGTGTACTTGATGATGATATGGTCCATGCGACCCAGTAAGTGGCGGCCATTCGTTTCATGATATACTAGATGTCCAAGTGTTAGCCACCAACCCCGAAATGATAAGCCGCACGGACCGAGATGGGCTCATATTTCTTGTGCAGCACCTCATTTCATGTCCCAGGATGCAGTCGATGACTGTACCAAAGTCCTAGTAATTTGTTGGTGTGATTTTGGATGTTTCGTGGCCCATCGATAGGTTCATTGACTCACCGCGCAACAAAACTGGGGGGGCAAGGTTAATCTGCGGCAAACGTCCTACGTATGTAAGGAATAGAGTGCCGCTCAGGGGTCATCCCATTGGTTGATTTTACCTGGTGGAGGGGGGGGGGGGCGTCGCGTACGCGGTGGACGGTGCTCCGAATGGTATTGTTCGACCTTAAGGATCCAAACTAGACTACTTTTTTTTCCGGTTTAGTATGAGGGGACGTACAGTACATCGTATCATGAAATGGCCCGCATTTACTACCAAGGCGGCCGGCACGGGCGGGGCTGGCTAGGCAACCAAAGCGGTATGATCACCGACGAAACATGGTGAACGAGGTCAGGCTCACCCGGAAACTACCGCCAAAATGCGGATCCTCGACCTCTAAGCCTCCGACATCGTCCTGAAGACAATAATGTAATCGAGCCGAAGTCTGAGTGTTGACCAATCCATGCGATTTTTTCAGTTTCCAGGGCCTCCGTTGGAACGCTGGCAAAAAAATAAACATATCACTCACTACGGAGTAGGTTGAGCGCACCTGGGATACTTAGTGCAGCAGCCGCAGTGGGTTATGTGGGGCCCGTATGATGCTTGACGAAATACTCTTCCGGGAGTTGCAGGCCCAGTGCAAGCCCTCGCAGAATACGCAATTCGATTTTATAGCAGAACTGATGGTCTGGGATCACGAAAGGCCAGCGAAACAGAACGGACCCAGAAGTACTCTACGCACGTTTCTTTGAAGCCTGGAAATAGAGCCTCCGGGAGCCGAATTTTCGGCATGGCTTCGTCACCCTCGCGCCCGCACTAGAAGCCCCCTTGACATGGGCGCTTGCGCGCACCGTTCGGCGATTGCGTCGGAGCCGTACACATGCTGGATGACCTTCTCTTGTCCTGGGGAAGATTAACCTGAAATGTGGTGTTTAGATGCTGTCGCGTCACCCAGAGTCTCAGAACCGGACGGGTTCACCTAAAGGAATACACGAAAGGCCTCAGCGTCGTGTGTGGTTAACAACAAGAGCTCAGTTCTATACCTAAAGGAATACACGAAAGGCTACATGAATAAGTTAAGTAAGTCCGTGTTTCCTGCGGTACGGCTCGAGATCTCACCTCAGCGTCGTGTGTGGTTAACAACAAGAGCTGAGGAAAGACGTGGCGACGCGCGGCCTTTGATCTCGGGCAACTGCCCCCATTTGGGTTTACTTCCGTCTCGCAATCCTAACTCGTCTTGACACTCCCACTCGAGATGAACCATAAACCCATCGCCTTCGCAAACTTCCAGTGCTTCTCCCGGGACAGTGGCTTTGTCAAAATGTCTGCAACCATGTCGTGCGTGGAAACATAGCGGACAACGGCTTCACCCTTCGCGACTATGTCGTCTCGCACGAAATGGTACTTCCGTTGGATGTGCTTGGTGCGTGCTCGGAACTGCGGATCCTTGCAGAGGATAATGGCTGCCTGGTTGTCACAGAAGAGCTCCGTTGGTCCGCGCTGCTCATGTCCGACTTCGGCGAAGAATGTACGAAGCCAAGCTAGGTGCATCCCGGCGTTCGATAGCCCAATGTACTCGGACTCGGTCGAGGACTGGGCCACCATAGCCTGACGTTTACTCGACCACCCCAGCGCGCCTCGGCTCGATATGAACGCGTATCCGGAGGTCGAGCGCGATGTGTCAACGTCGCCAGACCAGTCGGAGTCGGAGAACCCATAGAAGTCCATGTCCCCGGATATGTCTGAGCCGTCGAAGGTAAGCACAAGATCGCGCGTGTACTTCAAGTAACGCAGGCCTCGCTTTGCAGCGTCCCAGTGGCACGCCTTGGGGTCTGCGCTGTACCGACCCAGGACACCTGCCAGGTAAGCCAGGTCCGGCCTCGTCCCCTGCACCACGTACTGAATCGACCCAACAACCATAGGATAGGAGACCGTCTCGCCGTTTATTGTTTGTTGCAGCAGCGTCGTGTTATCAACGGGGTCCTCTGCACTTAGGCGAGGAGCCGTGGCCATCGGAGTTTTGGCCGGGTTGCAGTCCGTCATGCCGCAGCGTTTCAAAATGGCGTCGATGTATTTTGTTTGGGATAGGGAGATGGTGTGTTTCTTTCGATCTCGCTGTATCTCGAGTCCCAGGAGAAACGACGCTGCACCTAGGTCGCGCATCTTGAACGAGGCTGTCAAGAGGGCCTTGATCTTGTCCATGTAAGCACGTGAGGAGGCTGCAAGTAGTAGGTCGTCGACATATACCACCAAATAACAGATATCCCCTTTTGCTCCCTTGAACACGTACAAGCATGTTTCTGCGTCCAGGCGGCATGCACCGAGCGCCTGCAATTTCGCGTCAAGGGTGCGGTTCCAGGTTCGTCCGGCGTCCTTCAAACCGTACAGGGATTTCTTTAGCCGCCAGCAATGGCCCTCTGGGATCTCGGTCCCTTCGGGTGGTGAGACGTATATGCTGTCCTCGAGGACGCCATTGAGATACGCTGTGGATACATCCATCTGGTCGAGCTCCAGGTCATACTTCGCAGCTAGCATGCAGATGAGCCGGATAGACTCAAGGTTTGCGACAGGGGCGAAGGTGTCCTTCAAGTTTCCCCCTTGCTGGCCGAAATCCCGTGCGACAATACGGAGCTTGTATCGCTCGACGTTTCCTTTGCTATCAAGCTTTATGCGCATCACGGGCTTTGTGCTGATTGGCTTCATCCCGGCTGGCGTTGGCACGACCTCGTACACATTGTTATCGACGAGGTTTTGCATCTCCTCGGCGAAGGCACCGCGCCAGCGATGCTCATTCGGGCCGCTGAATGCCTCAGCAAGCGTGCTTGGAGTTGGAATTTCGCTTGGGCCGCTGTTCGCTGCTCCGGCGAAGAAGGCGTCATTGATGTCGAGAAGCTCAGTTGCTGGTTCTTCCTCAATGATTTGGGGAAGATCATCGACTTCGAGTGGTGGTGACTGTGGTACTATCGCTTCCGGTGGTGGTTTCGCTTTGTGGAGGTGCTGAGGTCCATCTGACTTCTCAATGAGGTTTTGGTTTTTGCTGAACTGCTTTCTTAAGCGTTCGCCTCGGCGCGGTGTCATCGCTTCCACCGGTTCCACACGTGCCGCGGGTCTGGGAGCAGCTGGTGGTGGTTTTTGTCTGCGGGCTGCGATGTGCTGGGAAATGGAAGAAGCTGGGGAGCGTGCCAGTACTGGGATGCGAGAGGAGACTTCTTGCTTTATAGGTGTGTCTGTGTCCCCCCCAGGCCGAAGAGAAAAAGTGTCTTCTGCTCCCACTGACTCCGATGGTTCGGGAAAGTCAATAGCATCCTCGTATACGCTCCCACTGTCCGAGTGCTCGCTCTCTGCTGCAGGCCGGAACAGTTGCCTCCCACTGACCCACCGACGGATCCGGTTCACCAAATATGGATGTGTCGGTCACTCCATCCTCGTCAAAGCGGACGTGGCGGCTGTGGAAGATGGCTTTGGTCTCCACGTCCAGCAAACGGTACGCTTTCTTCCCATCGCCAACGTCACCATCCCCGTAGCCCAGCATGATGCATTTCCGGGCTCGGTCAGAGAACTTCCCAGGGGCGGTTTTCTTTCGGGATTAGGGCGTACGCGGTACATCCGAAGGGGCGAAATTCGATCGGGTCGACAGTGCGCTGGAAGAGGGTTTCATATGGGGGCACACCGTCATTCGAGGCGTAAGGGCGTCGGCCAAGAACAAAGGCGGCGCATGACATGGCCTCTTTCCAGAAGTTGCGTGGTAGTCCCGAGTCAATAAGCATAGTGAGTGCGGTCGATACGAGCGTCTCATTCGTCCGCTCGCTGACTCCATTCTGCTCAGGAGTGTGCGCAGCGGTGGTCTGGTGGATGATTCCATCTGCCTTGAGGTCCGTCTCGAACTCGTTGGAGGTGTACTCGCCGCCGTTGTCCGTGCGCCAGAACTCGATGAAGTCCTCGGTGGAAATGATCACCTCAATTTCCACCTGGAAGAACGCTTGGACATCTGATTTCCACTGCTTGAATGCAGCGTGGGCGTCGCTCTTCTTCTTGAGATAGAGTACCCATTTGAAACCGCTGTGGTCATCTATGAACGTCATCCAGTATTTGTACCCATCGCGCGACTGGGGTGTCACAGGTCCGCCGACGTCGCTATGGATGATCTGGAGGGGACGTGTAGCTCGTTGCCGCCCATCAGTCGGGAAAGGCAGTTTTCGCATTTTCCCAGTAACACAGGCTTTGCAGAATTTAGGCTTCCCACTCAGCTTGTCGATGCCCTGCAACCGGCCCTCGTTCACCATGCGGATGAGACTGTCCATGCCAATGTGGGCCATACGACGGTGGAGTACGTTAACGTCGATGGTGACATGTGCGCGCTCGGTCTGAACAACAGGTTCAGCCGACAAGTGGTACAACCCCTGGTTGTGGGTGACCTCCAGTACCACAGCGCCCTCGCGATCGAGTACGTGGCCTCCAGTCCTTCCAAATATGGAAGTAAAGTTTCCCTTTTCGGCAAGTCTCTGGACCGATATGAGGGAGATTTGGAATGAGGGAATGTAGAGGACATCTGATAGGGTGAGGAGTTTCTGCTTCCCTTTCACAGTGCTTAACAGTTGTATTTCACCGATCCCCGTGGCCTCCGCATAAGTTTCGTCCCCAAAACGCACGCGTACTGGAGGGTCGAGCACCTTGAATGTGCGAGCGATGAACCATTCCAAGATTGGGACCATGTGCTTTGAGGCTCCGGTGTCGAGGATCCTCGCGTAGGCCAGGAGGTGATTCAATTCACACGCGGTATAAGCAGAAATGCGTTCGGCGAGGGACTTGGATACAGAATTTCCGAAGGCGGTAACGTAGTGGCTGCTTTCACCCCCTCCTGTGTTCGCACTCATCGCTTTCCCCCCCTTCCTCCTCTGCCCTCTTTTTCAAGTCGCGACAGTCTTTGGAATCGTGGTAGCAGAGGCCGTGGATGGAACACTTCTTGGTCGGCCCACCCGTCTTCTTCCCCTTGTAGTTCGAGGAAGACAACTGCGCAGCAGCGAGGGCGGATTCCGGGGTGACAGTGATGAGCGGGTTCTCGATCTCCGCCTTGAGGCGTGCCTCCGTGCTGGCGAAGGTGAGCTTTCCACCGTCCGGCACATGGTTGACAGTCTGGGAGACAAACGCCCTCCATGGCGCTGTCTCGGGCAGCGATTTGAGCAGGATCCATGCCAAGAACTCGTCGTCGACAACGCGGGACATGCTCGCAAGCCTGAGGTTCCCGGTGCGGATTTTGGTGATGTGGAGGTCGATGTCGCTGGTGCCGTCCCACTTGGTGTCGAGCATGGAGGTTAACGTAAAGAAGGCGGTCGCGCCGATGTTTGCCTTCTCATGCATCTTGACAATGGCGTCCCAAGTGTCCTTCGCTCCAGTGTGGTGAGCAACGGATAAGAGGATTGAGTCCGAGATAAATTTGTGGATAATGGCGCGGGCTCGGGCGTCGCGTACGCGGAACGAGTCACGGATGGCACTGGTGGACGTGGAGAGAACACCATAGATGGCGGAGACAGTGCTGGATGACGTTGCAGCTGCCTCGGCGGCTGCCTGGGTCGTGGCCGTGTCCTCCCCACTAATAATGAGGCTGACCTTCTCCCGGGCGAACTCTCCCTCCATGCGGATCTTCCACAGGTGGTAGTTCGTGGGCCCCTCGAGCACCGGTGTCGTTGGAGTCGTTGTGGTCGCCATGTCTGGCGGATGATGTGGCCTGGTAGTCGCGGAAGTTTGCGAGTCCCTTCGGCCTGTGGATTAAGCTGATCTAGGTGGAGAGTCCGGCGAGCACTTGCGCAGGTGGACTGGCGCCGTACGAGGGCCCGTAACCTCTCAGAACCGGACGGGTTCACCTAAAGGAATACACGAAAGGCTCAGCGTCGTGTGTGGTTAACAACAAGAGCTCAGTTCTATACCTAAAGGAATACACGAAAGGCTACATGAATAAGTTAAGTAAGTCCGTGTTTCCTGCGGTACGGCTCGAGATCTCACCTCAGCGTCGTGTGTGGTTAACAACAAGAGCTGAGGAAAGACGTGGCGACGCGCGGCCTTTGATCTCGGGCAACTGCCCCATTTGGGTTTACTTCCGTCTCGCAATCCTAACTCGTCTTGACACAGAGTACAGAGATAACGGAACCTCGATGGTGCGTGCCAGAAGGCGGGTGTGGAGCGAGCATTTCACCTCCGTGGGCTGTGCGAAGAACTCTTTCGACTGATGGCGTTCGAGAGATATTTAAACACCCAATAAAAAGATTCACCGGGGAAAACCTCCAAGCTATCCACTCCGGTGGAATTCCGTGATTGAGAAGGTAGACGACTCGGAAGCCGATTTTCTTGAAAGAGGCCAGCATCTTGTTGGTGACAGCCTGGTTGTCGGAGCCATCGAGAAAGGCGCCAAAATCGACGATAGCGATCCCAAAGTTGTCGTCACGATTCCAGAGCTCATGGTGGAAAGAGTGGAGTTTATCGGCCTTGGTGCCCGTGCGTGGTGCGTGTCCAAAAACGAACGGCGGGAGGCCGTTGGATGCCGGTTCTGTCGCGTTCACGTGGTCTAGAATCTTTCCCTTTCGCAATCCCTAAGTTGCGTTTGAAATGGACTCTGTTGAAATGGACCAGTCACGCGTCCTCAACAGCTGTGAAGCTGTACAGCTTACAGCTATTCTACAGCACCTGCTACAGCATTTGTACTGCAGTATATCCCGTTCAGATCTGTGTAACAGCACTCTACAGCTTTAGATTACTTTATATACGACCATTACTTTACCTTGTAACAGAGAGTTCCTGTCGTCCTGAAATCCCCGTGTCTGCGAGTCTGTGTGCAACTGTCACTTCCCAACAGACTCACTGGACGAAGCTTCGACTGCACCATTCTCAGAGCTCCACTGTGCTTTGTATTCACCCCTGAAACCGTGTACTCTTGTCTAACGCTTGTCACACAATCGTCATTCGTTTCAAACTTTGGCTGTACTTTGACGGACTGCCTCCTCGTCGATCGGCTGCGGGAATGGTCCTGGGATACTCCACCGCTTTCTTTCAACATGTCGGACACCACTCCTCACCTTGGAAATCTCGGAATACACTTGTAATTAGTATGTGTAATGCCGGTGTAGACGTGGAACCTTCTCCATTTCGTCCTGCGAGGCATCGATTATTCTCGCTGAAACGCCTGCATCTCGACCTTTGCGCGTCTCCTTCAAGTGCGTTCTAAGTGGAATTCAACCTCTCCGTACGATTTCCGTGGTGAATTTCCCAAAATCTTAACCGGAGCCTCTGACGCGCGGCTGCCTCGTTGACGAAACTGAACCCAGGGTGTCCTATGAAAATTCCAATCGACGCTTGCCTCAACAATGTCATATTAGCCAGTAAAGGGCCACGGATGAGAATCCGAGGTCCCGAGTTTATTTTGCACGTCAAAACGCTATGAGGGTTTTTTTTTATTTTTTTTCAGTTTTTTTATTTTTTTATTGGTTAGAGTGGATGGAACTAGAGACGCAAGAGAGATAGACTGGAAGACATGAGGGGAACCGAATTCATATCGACTTGCTGGGGGCAGCGCGCTGAGCGGGGGTTGGCAAGATTAGGGCTTGGATGAGTACGGGACTCTTCCGGATGCAGATCTGGAATGTCTCCGAGGCCCATCGATCCGTGGCCTGAAGGATGTGAGGAGAGACACCGGCTTCTGCCAGTGCCGTTGCACCCGCCAGCTCGCATGGACTGACCCGCAATGGAGTTGTCGCAGATGACTATGCAATTGCATTTCAAGGAGTCTGGGTTTTTTTCTTTCTTTTTGTCCAGGTTATTTTGACCCACACCCACTTGAATACTGCTGCATTCAGCTGGTAACTTGAATAAGAAGGAAAGCTTCAAAGGACCTGGAATATATCGGCGAATTCGATGATTCAGTGCAGCCTTCATTGCTCTGATGGCATAGAGAACCAAACAAACCACGAGTAAATGATGAAATTAACAGTCATAGAATCCAGAAATTTTAAGCAACCGTGGTGGTAAAGAAGAAAAAAGTAAAGTATGCGATAATGCCGTTTGACATAAAATAGAGAGAGTACTGACAAGACGGTACAGATTCCACGTCCAAAGCCCGCCATCCGCAAAGCCATGCCAAACGCACACACGGATTGACGTCACATCAAGAGCTGCGCCTCAGGTGGCAAACATCCAGGGAAGCTGGGCAAGGAGGAATATGTTGAAATCGGAGTGGTCCCATGCTGGAACAGACATGAGAATGGGAGAATTGGTAAAATATAGAGAGTACTGACAACACAGTGCAGATTCCACGTCCAAGGCCCACCATCCCCAAAGCCATGCCAAACGCACACACGGATTGACGTCACATCAAGAGCCGCGCCTCAGGTGGCACAGATCCAGGAAGTTGGGGCAAGAAATCGGAGTGGTCCCATGCTGAAACAGACGTGAGAATGGGAGAATTGGTAAAATAGAGAGAGTACTGACAACACAGTGCAGATTCCACGTCCAAGGCCCGCCATCCCCAAAGCCATGCCAAACGCACACACGGATTGACGTCACATCAAGAGCCGCGCCTCAGGTGGCACAGATCCAGGAAGTTGGGGCAAGAGGTTGAAATCGGAGTGTCCCATGCTGGAACAGACGTGAGAATGGGAGAATTGGAAAAATAGAGAGAGTACTGACAACACGGTGCAGATTCTACGTCCAAGGCCCGCCATCCCCAAAGCCATGCCAAACGCACACACGGATTGATGTCACATCAAGAGCCGCGCCTCAGGTGGCACAGATCAAGGGAGTTGGGGCAACAGGTTGAAATCGGAGTGTGGAACAGACGTGAGAATGGGAGAATTGGTAAGATAAAGATAGTACTGACAACACGGTGCAGATTCTACATCCAAGGCCCGCCATCCCCAAAGCCATGCCAAACGCACACACGGATTGACGTCACATCAAGAGCCGCGCCTCAGTTGGCAAAGATCTAGGGAGGCGGGCACCTCAGCTGAACAGGGTGAAGACATTTAATTGTCGCAGGGGAACGCAAGTGAGGACAGGGTTCTTTTATATATCAGGTCGGACACGGCCGGGGCCGAAACAGCCCCGTATACAAATCCAAATCCACAAATGTTTCCACCATCGGGCCGAAACTACCCCGATTCTCCATATGGTTTATGTCAGTACAGCACTTGGACCTCCGCAGTAATACACTCCTGCAACGATCCATTGGTAGGTACTGATTGATTGATGTGGCTATCCATGGCGCTCGACTTTCACCTTGGAGACAGCATTTCACAATTTCACATGTATCTTATTGTTATTTTTTGTTTTGTTTTGAAACTCAGTCTGTAGAAACATTCTAAGCTCATCCGCTGTGTCTCTGGTTCATTGTGCTTGCACTAAGATTTGCCGTCACTGGGCAGACTGGTAACGTATCTACAAACCTTTGGCTTATATCAATGTGAAATTTCCTTATTAATCAGTTTGGGTGGTAATGGGACGCGTCACAATCACGCCGGCAACGCCGGGTACATTCAACCGCAAACTATAACCTCGACATCGTCCCCAGAGTCCTCGTCGTCGGCCGGTTTTTTTGGGTCGCGGTAGCATTACCTCTGGGCCGTAATCTTTCCACTTTGGCTTTTCCCACCCCCTCTTCCGCTTATCCTGCTTTACCTCGTCCCTCTCGGCCTCCTTACGGTGACAAATGGGACATCAATCTTTGGTCTGACGAGAATGGAGTCAATCCCAGTGCGTACTACAAGGCCATGAGGCAAAACAATGAACCCGTTCCCGTTATCCAGTGGTGAGGATCTTACAGGATGCCCACAAACCAATTTGTGTTCATAAATCGCACTTTGAGCTGGTTGCATACTGCACGTGTGGACTTAGATTGGAATAATACATCCTATTGCACGTTCACCGTGTGTTTTGACCTGGAAAGGGCGAAAAAAGAGAAGTCATATTAAATATGTAATCAGGAGTTCTGAGGAAGCCATCCCCTGAGAATCTGCAGCGCGAATCGAATGAGCCTAATAACGGAGGAAATGGTGGAGATTTGAGACCGCAGTAGCTGTTCTACTGACCGCCGATCGAAAGTGATGACCTACCATCAATTTTCTGTGCCAAGAAGCCACATTTAGAGGTCAGAACAAAAATCCAAAGTGGCAGTCCGCTAGGCATTCATAACGCGAACAGATTAAGTCTATGACCAAAGAAAAAGGCAAAGAATTGAGGCCTCTCGCTATCGGCGCCGACCTCTCTTCCTCGCAAAGCCCATCGACTCCTGCAGAGCATGCATTTATGGCTGAAAAGCCGTATCGCGAGGCTGTGAAATCCATCCGGCATGCCGCGAACACCGCTCATCCGGATATTGCCTATTCGGTTAACCTCCTCGCCGCCTTCCTTCAGAACCCTGGCCCTGCTCACTGGAGGGCCGTTTAGCATTTCCTTGCATATCCCAAAGGGACCCTGGACTTTAAAGTTACCTATACTTATGAGTACTTCGGCGAGACGGAATGGAAGGATTTAACCGTATATACACCTTTATATTTGTGATTTATTGTTGCAGAATAAAAATGTTAGAGGCAAAAGATCAAACTGGTGATTCAAGGAGCCATACTACACTATAGTTTCACCAGTTTTGCAGCTCTTCTCCTTGATAACACACGTCTTTCTGTACAGTTCATTACCACGCATACACCCCGCATAGAGCGATCCCATCAAAAACCGCTTTTGATTCTACTGATCCGTTTTCAGGCCATGTCGCAGCAACTTGTATCCCTTCTCCACTGCACACTTCGGCCTTGAGAGATTGCATGGGGGGGGGGATTGATTATACTCGCGTGGTCCAAATGCCTGAACAACGAGTCTACCGAAGACAAACATGTAGGAACATGCGGGTGGTTATCCATACGTAAACCTACAAGATCATTGCGGAAAAGAACTCCGACCCATACTGGAGACTCCCCGCCTCCCTATTTCTAAATCCAATGGCTACGCGGTCTAAGGATGAGATTGTTATTGGCAGCGCGAGTAAACCCACCGGTGCCGACGCGCTATGCCCTCGTATTCCTGGGTAGCGAAAAAGATGTTGTGGTTGATCTTATGCCAATGCTGGCGCGCCACATCGACACTCCAAAATACGGTACGTTTTTCTTTTCTGCAGGTCACTTTCTGTACAATTCTAATAAATAGCTATGTAGTATATTATCGCCTGTTTACGCGTGTCACATCACATTCTGTCCAAATTTGGTCTGGAAATGCGTCGTAGGTCGTATTTCATCCCTCGATACCACGCTCACCGCAATTTAAAGTCCTGAAGCTGTATAACTCGAGTGGCCGAGTACCTAGGGGTGGCCGACTACTGCTTTCTGCCCCACCACCGCTCGGACCTCTCCATTTGGTGATGAGAGTGTGATCTCTTCCACTCGCACCCTGAAATCGACCGTGGCGATCTTGCCGATGAGACCGCACGAGAGAAAGAAAAAGAAAAAAAAGAAAACACTTACAGCTCCGCCGCAACCCGCTCATCAATTTCGGCATGAAAAAACTAAAAGTTTTGTTTGTCAGTTTTCGCTCTGCGTGCACTTCCCACTCAGTAAAGATCAGAACGCTATGCCCCGAGTACAGTGACTTGGGTCGTCAAGGGTTGGTTTTGTTCTTTTGAACTCATCAGGTGGGCCACACAGCCCACAACCAACCAACCAACGACAGCTATATCAGAGTGGCTGATCCTGACATGGGGATGAATGGCAACTCAACTGGCCAGGTTATGCTGCTACCCAACCCCAGGCAAGAAGTCTCCGACTGGCCAGAGAGAGACTGCGACTGGCCAGGTCACAGCTTAATCTGTTCCCCCAGAACCCAAACAGAGTGCACGACCCGCAGATCGCGGCTTAATCCCCCATGGACGGGGTATTTGACGGGGTATTTCTCCAGATTGCATGTTTGTTCAAGTCTGAATACAAAGGATTATTCTCGATGAGCCAGAAAAGAGCTGTCCTAATCTTTTCCCGACGAACCAGAAGCGGTGATCTTTTGAGCATGTCATAAGTCACTTCGGTATCTGGTGATTCCACAAGAATAACGCAAATTTCATCTCGAAGTTTGAACAAAGGAATAGGCATAGCATTCAGAAACGATGTGATATCTTGTGGTAGGATATACACGTTTCCACGAGCAGCAAGCTGGCCAGTGGGAACTGCCGAGTTCCAGGAATGTTCTCTTATTTTGAATCTTCATACTAACACCCAGAAGAGGAAGGCTGCAGCTATTGCAGAAAGCTCGAACAAGCAACCACGGAATTCAGTTGAGACTTCTACTCCGATGACATCGTTCCCCGTCTTGCTCTCGCAGAATCACAAAGATGACATTGTTCGCGAATTCCGTGAGAGTACCAGCAACAATGCTTTGAAGCAATATGAGTGCTCATTCTGTGGCAAACTCGAGTTCGCAAGCGAAGTGAAAATGAGGTCAACTAAGGACCTCGATATTTCGCTCCTCAACAAAGCCGTTCGGGAACTCCGCAACACTTCGTCTCAACCTCGTATTGAACCTTTCAAAGCTGCATCTTTGATAAATGGTTCGAGCTATTGACTTTGCCATCTTTGCAACTTGTCTGTTAGCAAGAATACATTCCAAACAATACCTTTGCGCAGCTATGCAAATGGCCCTTGGGTAGGTGATGTACCGGAGGAACTCCGAGAATTGACGTTTTTGGAAGAACAATGCATTGTTCGCGCCAGGGCCACAAATGCATGTATAAGCTCAATCTTGGGGGAGCCTTTTCCAGTTATTCCGGCCTGTACTGACTCTGAGGCAAGAATAAGACCAGCATTTGTACATTGATGAGATTTGAATTCCGCTCGCAAGCCGGCAGCATTTTTCTGGACACCCTCAGCTGTGCGCCGGGATATTTTTTAACACACACACACACTGGAATTGGATAGTACAACAGGGAAATGCATTACAGCTTTTTCCTCCGAAATACTAAGCTTCACAAATGGATCGGAAGTGCCACATGTCGAAGACCGAGTCCTGCAGCCCACAGAAAAACTGCCGACTCAGTCGACTATGCTTACAGCGAAAAGACAAGGCTGTTGTACATTCATCTAACAGCAAGCAGTCCCAAGGAGTTGTTTTCATCGCAGCGATGCCAAGAATGAGGATAAAGTCCAGTATAAGAAGTACAAGTGCCGCTACATAGTGCCGCATGTCGAGGACCGAGTGCCGCAGACAAAAGAAAACTGCCGCTGAAGTGCTGTTGAACTGCCGCTGTACAGCTACATTGCCGCTGTGTTGCCGTTTGTGAGTGCCACAGACAGTTGCAGAAGTGCCACAGCAGACGGCCTAGTGCCGCTTGAAACACCCCTACTGCCGCTGCAAAGTGCCAACTTTGCCGCTGCAGAGCGTTGCCGACTGCCGCTGCCCAATGTTTGCATGTGCTTGGGTGCCGCCATACTGCCGCAGAAAATATTCATGTCTTAATGTCGTGGACAAGACTTTATTCAACCCAGGGCAATGGCAAAAGGATACATTAGTTACAGTAGAGTGCCCCGACACCTTTGAAACCACTAATTACTGCAATACCAAGCAGCTCAACATGTGCCGTAAGTACAACTACCGCAGACTGCCGCTGCAGTGCCGCTGCCGCTGCCGCTGCATGCGGCAAAAGCCCAATTAGGGGTGCTCAATTCTTAATTTGCCCTGGGTCAGGTCAAATTTTAATTCATTATTTGTACTGCCAATCATTTGATCTCGGAGCTCATCCAAATCGGGCCGCTCTCTGATGCCGCGACCTACGAAGATTCAGACCCAATCGGACCTCATCTACACAGCGGAGGGGCTTCTTGCTGTTGCTCTTGCCTCTGAAGATGACCCAGATCTAGAACAGCTGGCTTTATTCGAAGATGAAGAGGCATTTGAAGCAGATCTTTTAGCTGACAATACATCGGAACTTCTTGAGGTCTCCGCACTCAATTGGATCGAAATTGCGCAAAGAATGGATGGAGATGGATCCAGGGGGCCCTACGACCAGATCCCCAAGTCTGCTGATTTTTTCTCGGTGTGTCTACAAGCACCTGATCGAGAGTTTCGCCACATGTTCCGGTATGTAATGCTAAATTACCCCAGCCGTTCTGACAGTGCAGATTCCCAGTATTGGAAGGGACATGTTCGATTGGGTCGTTTGTGTTCTTGCTGAAAACCCGATCTTCCGTTCTCGTGGTCGGCGTCCCCAGCGCCACGTTAAATTTCAGCTCGGATGCTTCTTGATACGCTACGGAGCGATCGGTTCCGATACACTCAGTACCACACAGAAACTTTCGATTGGGTTTGGAACTGTGTTCCTATACTGTAAACGCGTTCGCCGTGCCCTTCGGGAATTACGACTACGGTTTATCGGATGGCCAAGTCCCGCTCGAAAACTTGCCATTAAGACGCACATCAACAATGTCTCAGGGTTTTCTAGATGCCTCGGGGCGGGCGACGGCTCATTAATCAACTTTGATGAGATTCCAATACATGAAGGCCCACACTTCATGTCTCGGAAGAAGCGGTTTGGAGTAGGTTTTTGTTCAGAGCCAATTTTTTGATCGCTAACCTTTTGTTCAGACAAACATCCAAGCTACTGGGGTTTTTCATTCAAATCGACAGGGGGTGTGATGCGTGACCCGATTTACCGGTTCGACATTTCGACAGCAGCCGAATTTTCGCGTGACACCTCCAAAATTTCGATGGCTCCATGGAAAATTTACCTTTTTTTGCCACTGGGTGGGGGGGGGGAGGTGACATGCCTCAAAGGGTTCGACAAACCCCTCCGTGACGCGTGACCACGACCAAAATTCGTCCTCGACAGGGGGTGCGTGACACGTGACTGTCGATTTGAATGAAAAACCCCACCCAGAGCTCATGCAAGAGGTTTTTTCGGCAGGTGAGCATCGTACTTGAACCTGGCCTGTTATCGTTCAATTCTCACTGTTGTACAGGCCGCCCAGATGCATCCAGACCTGGGCAAGTACGAGAATAATTGGGCGACGTGTTGCATCGTTCAAGCACACTTGAAGGCCACCTCCTCCAATGCCTCCAACAAAGCGGCCAAGGAAGTCGTGGCAGATGTTATTCAGATTGGACGGCGCACCCGTACATAACGAAAAGCGGGCCCAACATGAGACTTCCGAGGCAAAGGGCCGGCGTCTCGCCCAAGAAAGCCATGCACCTCCGTCTACCTCCGTCTACCTCCGTCTACCCTCCGTCTACCCGTGTACCACGACATGTAGACACATGTTGGTCTACCTCCGTCTGCCCCCGTCTATCTCCCTTCGGCTACCTCCGTCTACCTCGGTCTCTCTTGGTAGACCCACCCCGTCCAAACTTACATTGTTAATTTGGGCTCACCTAGGCCTTTCCTGTGTCTGGACATCTCTCCTTAGCACTAGTTCTGGCTTGCTTATCCCCATGGCCTGCGTGTGCGAGCATTTATGTAACCTTTGCTGACATGTGCACATACATTGACAGTGGTAGCCATCGGATCAAAGAATCACTTGATTTCCCTTCTTCAACATTCGTGGCAACTCGCTTACAGTTCACTGTGGACTTCGCGTCGACCTGGGTTGAAAGTTCACCGGCGAAACCCGATGTTGATGTCAGCCTGACTATGTCTACGTCGGTCTACCTCCTGGACGGGAGGCAAATACGGCGTCGGGGACGACCACCAGGGCCAGGAGGTAGAGGACTGGGTGGCGAAATAACAGGAGACAGAGCGCGGTCAGGCTCCTGCATTTTACAAATGAGTAAAAGCGGGATTTGTTATAAATGAAAAAAACTTACGGCCATTGGTTCGTCATGAGGCTCTAAAGCTACTCGCTGTGCTTCTTCTGCAGCAGCTGCGGCCACAGCTTGAGCTTGAGCGACTCCCGCAGAGTGTCGTTCGAGTATTGCTGGGCATTTCAAGCGGTGTCTCGACATACCAGGGCCCGCCGCAAATGTGCCCCCGCACGGAAGACAGACCGGCATTAGGATGATGAATAAAATAAAGGCCCAGAGTGCAGCAATGCTTCTGTATTTCATAGACGTTGCACTCAAGATTTTGTACCAGAGGAACCCCAGATAGACGAGCGGCGAGTGAGAGGAGAGTCCGAAATGATCGAAAAAAGTCGCGTGAAAACGGTGTTCTGTGGTACAGCAGTCGAGGCTGAATAGCAGCTTAGGCAGCACTTAAAATGCAGCGGAGAGCCTTGAAGTCGCTGGCCAAGTGGGTGAAATGCTTACTGGACACTTGAAAGTCGCGTCCAAGCCTGAACGGCACTTGCCGAGGTCACGGGGTGCTTAGAAGCTTTTGACACTTTGGTGATGCCGTGTCGGCAGACACGGGGCGCTTGACGTCCGTGAAGGAACTGCTGGTGGGTGAGGGCGCGTACGCGTCGAGCGCGATAGGAGCTGGCGCACGCCTCCCCCACTCTGACTTGCCTTAAAAGGAAGGAGTCCGCTTCAAGACAGGACTAGAGGCAGAGGAATCTACTCTATTTTATTTTATTTTCTTTAAAAGAAATACAAGAATCCTGCGCCAGCGCTGTATAAACCGGACTTGGTGATCCCTGCGGAAGGTCCATACACTTCTTCCTGACACTCAACCACAATAATACTGAAAATTGAACTGCAGACAGGGTAAATATATATATATGCCTCCAAAGTGACTCTGGTTCAGCGTACCCGCTCCCCGACCTCCGCGACGCCGTCGACTTCGTGCTTCTCGACTCGGCCTCGATTTCATTGAGCCCCAGTCGACGTATCCACGTTCCCAGTTGCAGTACACCGCTCCCCGCGCTATTTTGACGTCACTTCCTCGCGTACCAGTCGCAGAGCCTTTGGATTTAGATCCTCCTCGAGCCGCAGCATTCCCAAGTCGCCCGGAAGAGTCCCAGAACGGTTCCAAGGCTGTTTTTGCCCCGTATTCACCGCCAGCATCGTCCCGCATCGTCCCCGCTTCGCCTTCGACTTCGTATCGCGTCCCTGCATCGCAGATCGTGCCCGCGTCGCTTTTAAACCCCGTGTTTGCCGCAGTCGAGTCGTCCACGTCCCAACCGATGTATTCGACCCCCAGATACAGCACGTCGTTCCCCGCGCCATTTCGACGTCGATTCCACGCGTACCAGACCCCGGGCTGTCGAGTTTTGCACACACCCAAGCTGCAGCGTTCCAGAGTCACCCAGCGCAGTCCCAGAGCCGTTCCGAGTCGATTATCGAGTCCCAGCAGATGCAGACGTGGTCACCATCGCACCGCGTCGTTCCTAGTCGCGTTCTCGAACCAGTCGCCCCAGATGGAGCCCCAGTACTCAGAACAGTAACAAACCAGTCGTACGACGATTTCCAGCAACACCCCGCAGCTCCAGTATCATCCCGAGTCGTCTCAACTTGTAATCCAGTCCAGTGCACGACTTTTGCGGTCTTCCGAGCCGTTTGGAGTCCTCGTATCGCCCCAGAATTTGTTAGATCCCCACTTTGCCCCCACTGCACCGTCCACGAGTCCGTTCCCCAATACCCTCCTCACCTGCCCCGCTGTACCGCACCTCCCGCCTCCGTCTCATGCTCCGTGTCAAAACCGCCCGCCTCTCGCTCCATTCTCTAATCTCATCCAGAACCGAAGCGACCCCGGTCCTCGCATTCGTGCACGACACGGGCCGTTTCCCAAGATACGACGTATAACACCTCTCACTTCCTCTTACTTACTCGAATTTTCTCTTCCTTTCCCTTTCCTCCAGATAGCATACGAGTTACGAAACCGATTTCCATTATTATCACACGAACCCAGGCATTTTTTGATGAGACAGAATAACTTTTTCGACGGAAACGGTTGACTGAGATTTTGTTCTATGGTGAAATGGAAAGCAGCACTGCATGACAACACTTCGCGCCGCGGCGTAGTGAGAATCAGAGGACATTTCAGGGAGGTTACACTACCTTATTAATTCCGGTGGAACGATGATGTTCTCGCGTGTCTCCTGCATTGAAAAGGTTCAATTTTGCATTGAATTAAACAGTCTCATCCGCAGTGTTTGCCCCACAGCTTGCCCACCGCTGCACCAATTGCCAAGGTCTGGTAGGCATTTCGACTCAGAATTGCCATGGCTATCGAATGCACATGGTGCCGAAATTTTCTGTTGAGGACTGGTCAAGCTGTGCATTGAAAATGTTCAATTTTGCATTCAATTAAACAGTCTCATCCCGCAGTGTTTGCCCCACACCTTGCCCACCGCTGCACCAATTGCCAAGGTCTGGTATTTTGAGAGAGATGCTGAGCTTGCAATAGAAGTACTTTGTCCATGGAAAGAGTCGGTAGAATGTAGTAGGTGCCGGCGGCGAAGCATGATGTTTCCCTTGGATGATGTGGCCAGTGAGCAGAGTGAAATCGAACAGACAGGAGCGTGCAACTGACCAATTATAAAGTATCAAACCAAAAAACACAACATGTTTCAACATCAAGATAAAGCTTACATTCATGATGGGGGCCACGAGCAGAATATGTCTACCATCCCAATTCACAGGCAGCACCGCTGATATGAACCAATTTCTGTTGGAACCAATAAGGCACCGCACCTTCCGCAGGTTCTTTTGGCTGGATTATGATTGTCCTGGGAAGAGAAATTGGGAGTCCGTGGGTCAATCAATGTACCAGCCAAGGAGGTCGAACAGGTGGTCTTACTCCATATTTTCACCCGGTAGGTAGTTGCGTAGAGCGTCCAGGGGGTATGTAGAAGCTACTCCAAACGTAGACTTGTGCATGTTGGGTCTGTGCACAACAACGTGCCCTGTATTTTTACTCAAATTTGGTGATCAACTCTCGGGATGAAGGGCCTGACCAGTGTAATAAATAGTCTCTCGAGCTCCCATGCACAACGAGTAGGGTGTGGCCGTGTCGCAAATAACTTTCCAGGTCGGGCTCCTCCTGTACACAGTTTATGGACAGCCGGGAGGATTGAAACTCATGCAGCGTACATGAAGAATCGAGCCGTTGGCTTGCTCTCGCCAACCAGTCGCTGAACGCGCACTCTGAGCCACGACATCTTACTCCTTCTCAGAACGGTAAATGTTCGAATGAACCTGCCCTCGCCGATGACGACTACTTCAACTCCTGCGGCTGTTCAGATACCGAATATCTCTCCCACATTCTGAAAACCAACGCACTTTGTGACTTCAGCTCCAGATAGATTTCCAGAAAGATCGGCCAGTACTTGTGAAGATGTCCACCAGCGGCTTTGGAAATGGCGCTCTCGTGGGCCAATGTCGTCCCTTGGCCGCCCTCGTCGTCGTCTGAGGATGTTAAGTATCTTAATGAACATTCGGTAGGCAGAAACGAAGTACCCTCTTGGCCCAGGGCGGTTTTCAGAAGACGGACGGAAAATTTGTCAAGCCAGGTGGGGGTCATCGAAAGAGAAAGAGCGGTACATTCCGAGACTGCTGGATAGTTCATCTCCGCATCTGGCAGCGTGAGATGCTGTGGAAAAAAAGGGAAAATTTTACACGGGTCTTCCATTTTGATAAAAAAGTTTCTCAGGTCTTCCACCGGTCAAACACGAGACGATCGGACAACTTTAATTCCGCCCCTTTCTAAACATCATCAGAAGGAAAGGCCATCCTGTTTCTCAATAGAACGCTCGGTTGACTCGGACAGAAGGCATGTTGGGTGTGTTTGGGAATCGGAGGACGTCGGGAAATATAAAAAAAGGTTTTGGGGACTGACGATAAATGTGTTACTCGATAACGCCGCCTGCCCGTGAATTTTGCTTTTGCTGTCGGTCATTCTTGCCTTGATGTCTGCGGAGGGTACTGATGGCCTTCACCACATGTTGAAGCGCCCGAAGAATGTCAAACACTTGACCTTCCCTCCATCGAGCTTCCTCCACCGCCATGTTTGTGAAACCCATCTACTGCCTCTCTGATGCCAGAAGATCTAACGGTAGAAAGAGGCACTCGTCTTCGAGTGCTATTGCCGGTGAGGTGGTGGTCTTTTCGCGACTTTATCACCGACTTGGGCCATCAAGTATTTCTGCTCTTGCCGGAAGGCGGCGAACTGATCTCGGCGCTTCGTGGTCCGCTTAGTGATCTCCTTCTTTTTCGACTGAAGTTAGTGTTCAGCGGTATTCTTGATCAGGGCCTTCGAAATCAATTTGGCTTTAGTGAATGGTCTACTTGATGTGAGGGCAAACATACTGTGCAAGTTATTTAAAGTATGCGGTCAGTGTGGTCCTGATATCCTTCAGCATATGCGTGAAATCTGTTCAGCATGTGCGCAGATGCAATACACATAAGATATGTAAGATAAAGTTTAAATGTCTTTCAAATGAGTTTGGCTAGAACATCTGATAACTGCACAGAAGGTGTTTTATGGGAGTCCAGATAGGTTACGCTCTTTAAAATGTCGGCCAATGTTCACGCCGAAGAAAAGCCAAGAATACGTTTGGACGGAATCTGAGCATATTGCAATGTTCACAGAGGTCAGGGCTATCCCCTCCCGAGTCGCGCACCTCAAAAAACTACCCTGGGACCGCCCGGAATAGAATGCAGGACCGACCTATAGGATCCCGGGCGTCCATTATCTTTTCCCCGCGGTTCCTTGGGTTCGCAGTTGTTTTTGCCGAATTGCTGGCCTGATATTCTCAGGTGGGCCGTACGTCGAGCATGTCGAGCAGCACAGCGTTGGTGAAGATGCAGGAGCCCGAGATGGACAAATCCACCAGGGACGGCAGGGCCGGGTCCTCATGGCGCATGCGGCGCACACTAATGAGCTCTGGAAGGATATGGTTCCCTTGTTCCCCTCCTTCATGCCTCGCAAGAATGCTGTAGAGGTGACCTCCCGTGCAAAATCTTGATGCGAATGTTCATTTGGACGGAACTCGATTTCCTTCCAAGCAGCATTGATCTGCTTCTGAAAATCCCAGGAAGACCCGGTCGGAAATTCCTAACATGCATGACAAGGCCCTCCTACCAGGCCTTTTGAGGCTATAATAGTAACCTACGCGGGCTCAGTTCAATCCTCCTCGTCGATTTCAACACCTAACAACATTTGTGGAATTCGTCCGACAGTCAGAACGCTCGAGCTGTCACCCGATTTTCCCGACGCAAAACATTGTTTGTCCTGGCGACCGAGTTTGGGTTAATTTCCCTAAAACTTGGTGACACCCCGCCGTCAAAGTCACGCATTTCAAAATGGTTTTCATCGAACGCCCCGTCGAAAAAGTAATAATTCCTCCGAGCAAAATCTGAAGAGAACAAGTTAAGTTTTACAGCTCTTTGCAGAACTTAGGGCGCGGCTGTTTTTTTTCTGATTTCGGTGATTTCCACCACATCAAACTTTTGACAGATTTGTTGCGGGTTTGTACAACGCCAAAAAACGCGTGAAAACACCCCGAAACGCCCCAACTGGCAACGCCAACAATTTTTGCCGAAATTTTGACAACAGCGAAATAACTTCCGTGATATCATCAGAATGGCAAGCGAACTCACCGGTCTTGGAGCTCCCAATGATTGTCTGTGTCCATCCCAACCACTGTATTTTGTGTGACTTGACGCCCTGCAAACCATTTCAATTCCAATGAGGTCCCAGGGCCATTTTCTGTGGCATGCATTGCAGGAATGGATGGCCCTGATCATTGTGAACATTTACAGCTATCCAGATCCCGCTCGGAGTCTTTCCAGAGGGCAATCAATGCTTGGCATTTTGACACGTGTGTATTGAATGTATAAGGCATGTATTTTGTAGGCTCGTGACCAACCGCGTTTGCCAAGCATGTGGCTGCGCTTATCACGGTTGGCGAAGCGGCTCGGATATCATGCTGCGATCTTGGCTGATGCCGCCAAACGAGGTTTTGGGCTTGGGATTTTTGACCTCCCATACCTTTAGAAAAGTGCAAAAAGTTGTATAGTCAAAGATGGACGATTTTCAATTCTACAAGCGGCTGCTCGGCCGTTTCGCGGCCTCGCATCCCCTTCTTTTGGTTTGAGTAGTGGGCCAATACGTAAGTGTTGATAACTTTAGGGTGGCTATCCTCCCAGCACGACCCCGTCAAAATCCGGCATGAAATGATTGTACAGTGGCCAAAATACTGTTTTGATACAGAATCTTGGCACACTGTTTGGTGACAGCCTGCATTGGTTTGGATTGGCATGGAGAGCCCTGAGCACCTTTTCAAAAGGACCAGGGCCGTCAAAATAAATCTGAAGAGACAGTCTGAACCAGAATTTCGCTGGCTATCCTCCCAGCATGACCCCGTTGATAAGCAGGCTATCTGGCCTTGCCTGGAATCTTGCTAATGTTGGGATTCCTGTGCATTACCAGGTTAGATGTACATCTCCAGGATTAACATGAGTCCTGAATGGTTAATCAGGCACATCCTGCATGAGGGCTTAATCAGCCTGCCCGAGAGAACATTAATCAGAACCTCCCATACTGATTAAGGCTCGATTCAATGGGTTTAATTAAAGAGTCCTTATAATCACTTGATTAAGGCTCTGTGGGGCCAACAAATATTAGGGAACTTAAACATCCACTCTGAAGAACAAGTGTCTATCAGCAGAGATAGATCTGTGGGATTTAATCACCTTGTTGTGGTTGATTTGGACTATTCTGGGGACGTGTCTGGACACATGATAATCACCGATCAATGTTGCTATCCCAATATGGGTTCTTGACCTGGGCAAGGCTTCATCGGTGTATATCTCAACAACTACTGGGCGGTTTGGGGAGATTAGGGTATCTACAGAAAGCTGATACCCAACGCTCCTTGAATCTGAAGGTGTTAATCAAGGGACTTTAACCATTAAACTGGTTCGGCTCCGTTACCGTCCCAAATTGGGTTCTTGGCTTGATCAGGGATTGACGAGGTTATATCTTGGGAACCACTTGGCGGATTAGGGAGTTCTGGGTGTCTACAGAAATGGGAGACTCAGCGCTTTCTGAATCCAATGGTCCGAAGGGCAGGACAACACTATTTAGCTTGGAAGTTCAGTCGAGTCAGACAACCGATCGGAAACAAGGAGTTAAATGGCAGATCTTTAGCTTACTCGGGTAGTGTAATTAGAGTAGTGTAAGCGTAAATGTACAGTATATAAGGAGGGCAGTTCTAGCATGGACGCACTACTGCAGTGGTGGTGGCGCAGGTGCTAGATCCTAGTCTCATAAAGAGACTTGGATCTAGTGCTTGTGGCACTAACATTGGGTTGGCACAGGAGCTAGGTCCTGGTCTCAATTCAGAGACTTGGATCTAGGGCTTGTGTTACAACGCTTAGTCCGTGCTTGTGATCCTGGACTGGTTCTATTAAGAGCTTTGCTTCGTTTGCACAATGTGATTAATATGTCTTGCCTTCGGTGGAAGTAAAACACATAATTTGGGATTGTGATTAAGATGTGTGAAGGGATTTGGGATTTGGATTGAGAACACGGCACCACTACAGCAGCCTTGGAAGGCTTATTACTTGGGATTATGGGATATGGTCGAAAGGGACCTTAAACAATCAGCAGCCTTGGAAGGCTTATATTTGGGATTGGTTTTGGATTGGTGTTGGATTGATGCACTCGGTTGGCTATGCCAAGAGAGGGTCTTAATACCACCACAACAGTCTTGCACGCCATTAGTCAAGTGCTCTCGTTCTGAGCGCTTGATTAAGGGCTTCGACCAGTCGAACTGAAGTATCTGTGTCCCTTTTCTACTCCTTCACAGTTCTGTGAAGAAGTCTAAAATGCATGAATACTCGTCGGCACGTCTAAGCTTGTGAAACCAGGGGGAACAAGGATGTGGATTTCGGTTAGTGGTTGTGGCTTGTACTGCTGCATTCCACTCGTCGGTCCATGTTATCAGCAGTACTCCAGCTTTAGATGGACCGAGGCAAAGCCTTTTCATCTGGAGCCCACCGCGAGGGGCACAGATATTGTTTGCTGGTTGAATTGAATTACCTTGTCGAGGTTAATTCATGTGCAATGACTGGTGGTTTTGAGCTACCTCAGTCACCTGTGCAACTCTTTTGTTTTGGCAATTGAGGATAAACTTGGATAGGCACTGGCCGTAAAACCAGAGGGATAGGCACTGGCCGTAAAACCAGATGGATAGGGCTCTGGCTGCAAAATCAGAGAGGAGTCTCGCTGGACAACTTCTTTACCGATGTCCACAACTCGTTTGCCTAGGCACCTGAGTATAAACCGTGGTTTAGGCTCTTGCAGCTTCTTAATCACGGAGGAGTCTTGGCTGTGCAGCTCCTATACCAATGCACACTGCTCTTTCTAATGAGCAACGGAAAATGGACTTCACTCGGTTAATTAGAGTGTAAATCTGTTGATCTTTCCGTGCGAAGATGGAGTATGGCTTTAATCAAAGGCTCATTGGGCTTTCTTGATTAAGGCCACAAAATGGAAATCAAGTAACCCGATTGTGTTACCCCTTGGGAGCTTCGAACTCCGGGGCGCACAAAAACCTTGACTTAATCTGAAGGCACAGGATTAATCAGGGACACACAGTCTTCAGGCCATGGTCTTTTAGACTTGTGTGAGGAAGCAGGCACTCCAGAGCAGGAGGGTAAATGCTTCTTGGGTGAATGTTGAGGAAGGTCGGATTAAGGCGGCATCGGGTTAAGGAAACCGGTATCATTAGATCCAGCTGCTGTATAAGCGAGTGGTCTGTGGTGCAAGGACTTTGGCTAGGATGTGCTTTACATGATGTGTGATTTAATCGAGCTGCTGTAAAAGCGAGAGGTTAACACACTTGGGCTCATGAAGGCATTATTGCGATGACGGCACTTAGAAACTGGCCAGAATATTCCGAGAAAAAGTCGGATTAAGGCGACGTCGGGTTAAAGAGACCGGCATCATTAGATCCAGCTGCTGTACAAGCGAGTGGTCTGTAGTGCAAGGACTTTGGCTAGGATGTGCTTTACATGATGTGTGATTTAATCGAGCTGCTGTAAAAGCGAGAGGTTAGCGCACTTGGGCTCATGGAGGCATTATTGCAATGACGGTACTTATATGCCATTTTTGGTTGCTTTAAACGGTTGTGGAACCTACGAAGCAATGGAATGTTCTGTGCTTGATCTTGCTTAAACAAACACTCCGACAACATGTACATATGGATACTGGTTGGCTTGGGCTGGTACTCCCTTTGGGATAAAGAGTTGAAAGGACCGCTTAATTTACTATTGAGCCGCCCTCTTGATTTTGCCTTGGGAACTGCCCTGGCCATTTGGCTCCGGTACAGTCCTGCTTCGGGATGCAAACGGCTTGGACAAACAGGAATTTATTTTCTGTTCGGAAGAGATATGACCATCCTATGTATGGTTAGATTTCGAAATTGGGGGAGATGTATAGTGGCCTCAGGGAATAATCTAACCACTGGCTTCAGGGCTGGATTAAACTTTGAGCGTCGTTGCAATTTCAATATACATCACTCTTTAATTTGGGAATGTGTGTTCAAGGGGTGCAACCGGTGACACGGGAGTACTTCCTTTGGTTATTGTTGGACCGGACGGTCTGGGCCAGGTGGTATATTATCGAGCTAGATCTCCTATGGTGCTTTAGTAGGGTTAATCGGACTGCTTTATGAAGCAAGAGTTTAACACTGTGCATAATGGGAAGGAATGTCCCGATATTCAGCCTGGCGGAGGAAGCATTTCTCTAAACAGAAAGTACATTCCAAATCCATTGGGATCGAACTCTGGAGGAATAAGGCTCAGGACCGCTTTCCTTCAATATACCATATAATGGACCCATGTCCGTAGGCAAAGGCCATAAACTGTCAAGGATAAAGATGGCTGGGATGGAACCTGAGATTTTAACTCAGTGATACAAAGATTCGTCACCTAGAGACAGGATTTAGGCACCAGCTGAGCAGTACCCCTACTCAGGGTATCTGTGAAGTTGTATTGCGCATCCTGAATCCTCTATGGCCAATTTGAGTTCTGAATTATACACCTGGTCCCCATTAATTATTGAGCCTATCGAAGGCTTGGTTAAAGGCATCTGGGTTCCTAAATCAGCCACTATGGATTAAGCAGACGCCGACCTGGGTCTCACCAGTTCCAACTCAGAGAGAGAAATTTTTGTTGCAAGGAATTTGGGCCTCAATAATTAAGCAGCCGAATCCTAATCAAGGATGCGGTAGGCCTAATTGGGGTTGCCTAATCACTGGAACAACGAATTATGCTCTTGAGTAAGCTCTGGTTCCGATAATTCAGGAATTGAACCACCTGGATTATTATGACTAGTCGACTGGGGACAGTCGAGACTTGAAATTGG
This sequence comes from Mycena olivaceomarginata, assembly GCA_029378375.1. NCBI lineage: Eukaryota > Fungi > Basidiomycota > Agaricomycetes > Agaricales > Mycenaceae > Mycena > Mycena olivaceomarginata. The sequence continues at coordinate 207,849 of JARKIC010000608.1, forward strand.
GGGGAGAGGAGTAGCATTGTCAGAAATTTTCGAATTCCGAGCAAGCTCTCCCATCTAAACCAACTCAAGTCACGATTGGTCTCATTGAAATGCGGAATTGCAATAAGTGTGCTAAAAATCTACATGATCAAGGCCAGTGGGCTTACTCCGAGCTCGCAAACAAGCAAAGCTCTCATGAATGAAAGAAACACACAATGAGCGGTTCGGTTTCATAGAGCTAGATTAAATTAGGTTCACAGGTGAACCGAGAATTAAGGTCAAATTCGCAACAATGAGGAAACCTTCTAGTCAAGTTCCGCCTCAGCGCAGGGTGCGGACGGCAGACTGGAAGATTAACCTGCATTGTTAAATGAATATGATACAATACTCGGGAAGGCTGGGTTGAACTTCAACTGAAGTGCTTAATTCTACCGGGAAAAACCTTGCAGAACGAAATAAGTCAATGGCATCGGCGCCCAGGTGAAGGTGTAATTGGATTTAAAAACAGTCTACACTACTTGTGTACTAAGTGCCGAAAGGCGTAACAGTATGGCAAGGGCAGGCTATTATTTGCGAGTTGAATGAACGGTGATGAAAATCATTTTAGAAAAAGCAATGCAGCAGAGGAAGATTGGAGGGGTGATTAGGCACGGTCAAGTGCACCGAGCTTAATCAAGCCTCCATCGAGACACCGCGGATCACCTCTTGCTCGGGCGGTGCAGAATTACCGGATGTTCCCGCAACCGGCTGCTTGCCAGAGGAAGTGTTGTCAGACTCTGAACCGCTGTCGCTAGAGGAGCTGGCGGAATAGGCGGGAGTGCTTCCGACATGGGGCCCCGTGCGTAAAGCGGTTGGACGAGGGGAGACAAGAGCCTTCTTCAGACGGAAGACAGGCGCCCCCTCAAGGTCGAGGTTCCCGGGAGCGAAGCCGGTAGGAGGCTGAGAAGCCAGTCCCGTGCGCTCGGGACCAGAGAACGTGTTGTAGAGGGAGACCATTCCATTCAGGTGGTCGATGACCGTTGGGCTAGTCCCAGTCGACGTGAAGCGGGAGAGGAAGGCTTCGGTGCCCATGAAGTGTATGCACTTGAGTGCGTGCAACTGGAATCCAGAGAGTGCAGTGCTGAACTTCTGCGCGTCCTCGTAATGAGCTTGGGCACTATGTTTGAGGAGGGTGAAGGCACTGTTGAGATTGGCAACGTGCGCATGGGTCACTGTTAATCCAATAAATCAGTTGATATTAAGAGAAACCAATGCGCAATAAGCTAGTCACGTACCGTCCGATGCCATCGCATAAGTCTCCGCAAGCTCTAACTGGGTCTGCACGAGCTGGTCGAGGGTCTGGTGGTGGTCGCAGAAACGGAACCCGGCCAGGATGCAATTGAAGCAGGAGGAGCCAAGCCCCGAGGGGACGCAGAGCTTGCGCTCTAACTTGCATTTTTGGCATCCGGTTGTGGGGAGAACACCGTCCTCTTGAGGAAAAAGAAGATGAGGGAAAGAGCAGATGGTTGGAGAGGACGTACCAAGGTTCAAATCAGTGACCGTCTCGTGCTCGACCAAAGGCAGGGGATTGAACGTGGGGGAAGCCTCATTAGGGGTCGTGCGGTTCGAGGAGACCAGGGGCAGATGCGATGTGAAGTCGTAGCGAGCACCACTTTTCTTCTTGACCACCGCAACGAACACGGGGAAGTCCTCGGGAGCAGGGATCGTGAATTGGTCTGCGCAGTGGAGAGTCAAATTGAACCGAAGTGAAGGGACGAAAGAGCTTACTCTTGTCGGTGGGGTTTGTCCCGAACTCCTTGTTGGTCACCATACGCGTGAATATGCTCTTGAATTTGCCGGTGACAGCGTCGAAGTCGGCTGCACTGAGCTCGCGAGCAACTGTCGGTTTCGCGCCGGTTGCAGGCTTGCGGTGGGGGGCAGCGGAAATGGCCTGATTAAGCCTATTCAGCCTGCGGGTCGAGGCGATTAAGCTGAAGACTCACAGTCGAACTGCCTTGGGGCTTCGCAACGGGTGTCTTCAGCGTAGGCTCCTTGGTCTCGAGTTTAGCCTTCTTGAGAACACGGGCATTAACGGGCTGAGGATCGTTGACGTTGGTGGGCTAGCAAGGGGTTTTAAAACGAGACAGGTCGGACTTAATAATCTGGAAACGAACCCTATCAACGACAACCGGAGTGTCCGAGTCCTCACCCTGCGAAGTGTCCATTTTCTTGCGCTTCAGAGCGGTACTGTTCTTGTCTTCAGCATAGACAGTCTTGCGGTCCGGTACAAGAACGTACGGGATGCGGTGAGCGGCGCTATTGTGGACAGGACCAGACGAAGAGGCTCCAGCGAGAGGCGATGGGGCAGCGGCAGGTGCTCGAGTCAGAGGCTTGGCACTCTGTGCTACAACGCCCCTGATCTACAACTTGTTGACTTTCTCGGTCCTGTGCGTGTACACTGGGGTCTTATAATCCGCGCTGATCAATATGTATTCATTCAGGCTGTGAACGGGGCCATGCAAAATTTGATGGTCGAATTTCTTTACGCAGTGCGTTACATCCCGTTTGCTTTTCGACCGTCAGACTGATTTCCTTTATCAGGAAAGGGTTTCAGGAGTAAGGTTGAAAATCTGAGGTGGCGGACCCACGAAATCATGGGAATTCCAAGTAAGATATAGTGTGCTGCCTGCACTATAATAACCTTTGGATGAGATCTTTCGATTCCAGTGTGATAAAGCAGACTGTTGGCAGGAGCTAGAAAAGATGGATGAGTAGGGACGAGAAAAGTAGGTCTCGGCCATCCGCGGATGTTCCGAGCTTCGTGCAGCTCGCACTGGCCCAACCATTGAATTCCAATAATCTACGCCACAATAGTGAGTATTATAAATGAGCTCCGACATACCTGTGAATATTGAATGGCTGTGCAAGAGAGATGCAGCGAAATTCAGGTGGAAACAATACGAACAAACAGCTATCCGCGGATAACATCAGGAAAACCTCTCTCAGGAATTTTCCCGCATTTTCGTGAAAAATTGTTCAGAATACCTTGACTTTCTTGAATGAGCAAATTGAGCCAGAATATGTTACCCCCGACGAAAATATCGTAAATTCTACAACTTATGAGCGAAATTTGTTCGGAGTTGCATCAAGCTTGTGGAACTATTTCAGTGTTTGCACATTTCCCAGGTCATTGCAGATACAGAGGAAGCATTATTTATTGCGTCAACTATCGAAGGTATCGAAGGTATGTACTGTAAATGTGAATACGTGATATCGTCCAAGTCCCGAGTCGCCAAATTCAGTCACTATCGATTGCTAAAGAAATGATATCATTGGCCGATCCCGAGGCGGCGGGAGCTACGCCAGCTTGAGAGCGACTGGGGAAGAATCAATTATCGTTGACGGTAAAGGAGAAGGGGAGAAGGACTCACGAAACCTTGATATAGAGTTCATGCATTGTTCGATTAAAGGTCTTGGCGGAGTGTCCATTCCGTTGTTTCTGCAGAACTTCGAGAAGGCTTTTGTACGTGTTTTCGAGTCGTGCCTGACTGAACTCCTTCTGGTATACGTAGTGCCCACTCTCCCAAGCAGTCGCCGCTGCCCAAGCCTGAGAAAATAGTTGACACCAAATAATTGATGGGAAGTCGAAGACGTACATTCACTGTGCCTAGGCACAACATGGCGTCAGGGAGAACCACCTCCATCGGACGATCAGGTCGGTTGGATTTAAGCTCCGTGACGTGCTGGAAGCCGAATGACTTCGGAGAACTCCACCAGCCTTCGTGGAGTATATCTATGACAGCGGGAGCATGAAAGGGTAAGTTGTTAATGAACGTCTGGAATTCAGTCAGATATTGTATGAAGTGACGCCACAGGGACTCACCAAAACGACCTTCGGCGTGTTTGAGATAACTGCGGTGTCTGCCGCAAGGGCACCATCCAACTGGGGCTCCGCACGCAACAGGACTGGTGCTGAGGCGTACGGGAGGATGAACTGCTGATTTTCTTTGAGCTGCTTCACGATGGATCGAATTTGCGAAGGTGTGATTCCAGGGGTGTTGAAACCGTAATGGGTTGCGACCTTCGAGGTGGCAATGACCCGGAGTGTGTTCCGGAGATTACCGCCCCGAGCGCAAATCTGATGTTAATTAATCGTGGCTCAAAAGATAAGAAAGCACGTACAAGTGGAGCAAGAAGAGTGCAAAATGTCGTATCCTTCTTGGCGCGCTTCTCAATGTCTTCCCCGCGGGGGCCATATGCCTTGGCAGCGAGACGTAAGAGCCGGCGAGCGTAGGCACCGCGGGATACTATGTCAGTATACCCTTCCTTGAATGCGATCTCGTGAAGCGCGAGGTCGATCGCACCCTTCAGAACTGCCTTGAGGGTGTCGTTCTGTACCAACAGTTTAATTTGTCCGCCGGTGGGAGGGAAGGTAACACGGGCGGTGGCAGACCACGAAGTCTCCGGGACAGCGGCAATTTTTTCCACCTTCCCACCGTGTACGACCTTTGAGTTTCGAATCTCGGGGTTCTACAAAACGATAAGACTAGGTGCATGTGCGCACGAGAGCCATACCTCTTGGGCATATTTGGATTGTTGGGCGGCAGTAGTCTTCTTTGGGCGCGGCGCAGGAGCAGGCGTGACCTGAAGGGTGTTAATTGCTGGTAGAGAAAGACGCTGAGTTACGTACTATTTCTTCTTCCTCAGACTCCACCAGTTCGGGTGCGGCCTGAAAGCATTAAGGTCCGGAGGGAGGAATATAGGCAGGGCTTACGTCGTCGTCTTTTTCTTTTTCTTCGTCTTCATCATCCCCTTCTGGGATATCGTCATAGTCAGTGTCAGGGGGAATGGAGCCTCTAGAGGAAGACGATGCTTGACGGCGATGAAAGCCCGACGGAGTGGTGTCATCCGAAAAGTCGAGGTGATCATCAGCGCCGGTGGACACTTTGCCTGACTGTATGATTTGGGCGTGCTGTCTGGTTAAAAATAGAGTTGAGTCGACGATGGTGAATACATACTTCGTCCGTCAGATCCGCAGGGAACTCGCCATCGTCCGGGTCGGATTGGGATGCGGGGTCAGACTGATCATCTTCCTCAGACTGGCTGAGAAGATTATCAATCTCCTCCTCGGTATCGGTGGTGGACGAGGCCTTCTTCGCTTTTGGCTTGGGATTCACAGTCGGCTTGGCAGCTGGTAGAGGAGCCGTAAATTTGCGCAAGATTGGAGAGACATGCAATAGAATCAAACTTACTTCCAGCAGGGAGAACGTGGGGTTTGTCGACTAGGAAGGACGATGAGCAGTGAGCGGAGGATAGCTGTAGTAACCTCACCGAGTTTCGCCGGTTTCTGTGGGCGTAATTCCTCATCGGAGTCGATGGGAGTCGGGACGTATCCTGCCAAGCAGGCATGACGTTATCATGCAGCATGCAGAATGATGAGGTGTACGTACTGCGAGTTGTCGCCTTTTCCTTTTTCTTCCCTGCTGACCTTGCGCCTAGGAGGTTTGCGACATGTCTTGAGCACATACAAATTTGACTTTGGAAATTGCATCACGTACCGTCAGCAATCTTAGTGTTGGCTGTCTTCTTGGCTTTGGCGGTAACAGGAAATTCATCGACGTCCATTCCAGACTCAATGTCTAGTGATTTCTCAATTTCAGTACTAGGATCATTCTGCCACCACAACTCGAACATACCTGTCTCATCACGAGCCTTGGACTTCTTTTTCTTGCCGGGCTGGTCGGCGGCAGCAGACGCTGCTCGTTTGCGGCTCGAAGCGGTAGCGACTGTGGTGCTTGGGGTGTTCTCTGTCCCAGGGGAAGTATCCTTGACTGCATTGGGATGCCAAACTAGTGGAGACCGTCAGATGGATCCAAAATACGACATATCTAATCACTTTTCTTCTTGAGTGCTTTCTGCATGGCTACACGACGTCCACCGGCGCGACCTGACAGGCCGTTAGTGCTGCTTTTGGAACCACGAAATCTGACAAACTTATTTCCACTTCCGTTTGGGCGCTGGCCGCCTGCTCCTCAGCCACACGGCGAGCCCGAGTCTTCGCAGCCTTTTGTGCACGAGTAAGAATAAGCGGCGGAGCTTCCTCGTCACTTGTCTCTGACAACTCTTGGTCTGGCATGCGGGTGTATGGAGACCTGGATGAAAGCGAAGAACGGGGAGATGAGGGGGGAAAGAGAGGTGTGTCTGCTGATTGGCGAACTTTTTTCACTTATGGCATCGGAGCGCCCGTGTTGATATTGCGCAGCGCTGACACGCGCATTTACGCGAAGCTTGGCGGTGCCAGCGCTCCGAGTCATCGCACGACTTATATGTACTGACTTTGCGCTAGCAATCCTAGTTATTTTCGTCTTCAATATGCCTGAGTGTGCTGGATGTAAAACAACCTTTCGCGCTGGCCGAGCATTTGCAAGTCACTTGTCTAAGACCACCCATCCTCCCTGCATCCAGGTTCGCGAGGCCGCAGAAAATGTCTCTTTCTCGGATTCGGATGAAGAGTTTGGGCAAGGAATTGGTGGCGCTTTCCCCACCGGCGGTGGGACATTCCAAGGGGACTTGTTTGGGGATGACTACACCCAGGCCGACTTTAACTATGGCTCCGATGACGACTCAAACTCCGGGTCCGAGCCTGACTTGGACGAATTTGATGATCCCGTTGCTGCAGATCATGCGGCTGCGGAGGATGCCCTGGCTGCAGATGGGTGGGAGCCACCGCGCCAGGTTCCCCATGCTGCGGAGGAAGACAACGAGATGGAGGATGTGCGTCTTGAAACGCCACCACCTGTGCCCGAAGTCCGGAGGGTTGCGGAGGATTGGTTCCACAAAAAGCCGACGATAGTCCGTTTCCCCGGTGGAGGGGCAGCGACTCGAGCAGGCGAGCCAATCTCAGCCAGTCGCTCCGCCTCGATGGAGGAGCAGTACAGTAAGATGCTGGGCTCAACCAGCAATATTTATTCGCCGTTTAAGTCTCAAATGGACTGGGAAATTGCCCGTTGGGCAAAATTGCGGGGTTCTGGGTCCACCGCGTTCACTGACCTTCTCAAAATTGAAGGGGTGGGTTTCTCGGCTTTCTGATGCGAACTTGAGCTAAAAGCCGCGAGCTCATAGGTTGCGGCGGCATTGGGCCTGTCTTATGAATCATCTCTGCAACTTAACGCAATCATTGATGATAAATTGCCCGGCCGACCAAAGTTCACGCGGTCGGAGGTTGTCGTTGGAGGGGAGGTCTTTGAGCTCTACTCGCGAAATATTCTTGAGTGTGTTCGAGCGCTTTTCGGAGACACAGACTTTGCACCCTATTTATTTGTCGTTCCCGAGCGGCACTACGCCGACAAAGACAAGACCATCCGATTGTACCACAACATGCATACAGCAAAATGGTGGTGGAGCACACAGGTCCGAATCAATCGTTCTCCGTTCTCAACCCAATATTAATATTGTTACAGAAGCAGGTCGAGAAGGACAACCCAGGAGCGACCATTATCCCGATTCTCCTTTCCTCCGACAAAACCCAGTTGACCATGTTTGGGAGCAAGACGGCATACCCAGTCTATATGACGATTGGCAACATCCCGAAAGAGATACGTCGGAAGCCGTCTCGGCGAGCTTATGTTCTCCTTGCCTACCTTCCAACCTCTCGACTTGGGCATATAAAAAACAAGGCAGCGCGGCGTCGTACTTTGGCGAACCTATTTCACAAGTGCCTGTCCTTCATCACTGAGCCTTTGCGAGCGGCTGGGGTCACCGGTATCCCAATTGCCAGCGGCGACGGAATTGTACGACGCGGGCATCCGATCGTGGCGTGCTATATCGGGGACTATCCCGAGCAATTACTCGTCACCTGTGTCAAGACTGGTTGGTGTCCAGCCGGCGAGGTTGACCATGCCAGTCTCGGCGATGGCGAGTTGAAATGTCCGCTTCGCCAATTGGACAAAATTCTAGACGCCCTTGATACCCTCGACAAGGGGGGTGGCGCTTACGCCAAGGCCTGCGCCGATGCAGGTATCAAACCCGTTGTGCATCCGTTTTGGGAGCATCTGCCGTATACGAACATCTTTCTCTCCATCACCTCCGACATTTTACACCAACTGTACCAGGGAGTCGTCAAGCATTTGATTTCGTGGCTGAAGGAGAGTCTCGGAGAGGCGGAGCTTGATGCTCGCTGTAGACGGCTGCCGCCGAACCACAATATCCGCCTTTTCATGAAGGGGATTTCCCACTTGAATCGGGTCACGGGGCGAGAGCATGATCAAATCTCTCGCTTTCTACTCGGTATCATAATCGACGTCAAACTTCCTGGGGGCCTTTCACCCGTGCGACTGCTCGAGGCCGTTCGGGGCATCCTTGACTTCACATACACCGCCCAATATCCCATGCACACCACGGAAACCCTGGACGCTGTGGAGGCGGCTCGAATGCGGTTCCACCGAAATAAAAGCATATTTGTGGATCTCGGGCTACGAACCCATTTCAACCTGCCAAAGTTCACGCCATGGAACATTACCACCCGAACGTTCAGGCGTTTGGCACCCTGGACAATTGCAACACAGAGAACACCGAACGGCTTCACATTGACCTTGCGAAGGACGCCTACCGGTCGACAAATCGGAAGAACGAATTTTCGCAGATGACTTTGTGGTTGGAGCGCAAGGAGAAAATCCTTCGACATCATCAATTCGTAGAATGGAAGCTCCGTGGCTCTCCACCCCCCCCAGCAATTCAGGATCTCTACCCCGGCATAATATACGAGCGGACACTCACCATGTCGAAACACCCCACACACAAGGCAGTCAAATTTGCGACCCTGGAGGACACATACGGTGCTCCATTCTTTCGTGATTGTCTCTCACGCTACATCGTCGGATTAACAGACCCCGATTTGTCTCCGGCCCAAGTCGAGCAAGAGGCAAACGCCTTTGATGTTCCATTCAATGCCGTACCGGTGTTCCAGCGAATCAAATTTAGCTCCTCCGATCCCTACGGCAGTGCGAATGGCCCAACAGTTTCAATTGTAGACTCGATTCATGTTCAACCACCGAAGCGCTTGAAAACTGGGGATGACATCCCGGCCCGGTTCGACACTGCTCTTATTAATACTGGCGAGGGCGGGAAGACGGGAATATCTGGTGCGTAAACTGTATCTTTTGCTCTTCCCGTCGTCTTAATTCGGCTCCAGGCTATCGAATTGCCCAGGTTCGGGTTGTCTTCACGCTGCCATCTCATTTGGTCAAACAAATCTTGCCCTCGCACATCCAGCCACCGAAGTATTTGGCATATGTTGAGTGGTTCTCTGGGTTCAAGCCACAACCAGAGCGCCACCACTTGATGTACAAGGTTTCCCGCGTTATAAAAAACGGAGACAGGCTGGCAAGCATCATCCCCGTTGGCAATATTCGACGTAGTGTCCACCTCCTCCCAAAGTTTGGGCCCGTGGCACCGCCGGAGTGGAAGTCTCATAACGTGTTGGACAAGTGTCCTGTCTTCTTTGCTAATCCTTGGACGGATCGCCATATGTATGCAACCTTGTACTAGAATGACCACATAGTTCTGAGAATTGGTAAACTGAGACTAAAATTTAGTGGGAATATTCTGTGACATTGAAAATGTTCAACATGTCGGTTGAATAGTACAAAATTTCTTCAAAATTTGGGAATTTTTCAAAAGTTTCTCGGCTACAAGATATTCTGCGCTCAAATTTGGTAAAATTCCGGAGGAGGTTTTCCCTGATGAATCCGCACGCACTCATCCGGATGATCCGTTCCGGTCCTCAATTCTGCGTACAGGCCACCGAGCCCGTATCCGACCTCCAATGGCCTAATCGGGATTACTAAATCTGTGGTGGTCCACAAATGGTGTCTCAACAATCATCCGAACATTTCACAGGCGGTTCTTTGGTAACATACCAGAACTCTAATTTGAGAATAAGTAAATCCGGGGATTTTCCCGGAAGGTTTCCACCGAAAAAAAGGCCGAGGAAACGCAAACACCTTTGAAAATCCCGAATTTGGCGGAAACATGGAGAGCGCACTACTACTAAACAGTACACATGCGTGAAGCATTCCAGCTGACGAGGAACTTGTTTTAAACATAATCCTCGTGCGAGGGGAGCGACTCACCTTCACCTTGGCTCCGACCAGGCAGATACTTTATTAGCTCATCTTAAGTTCCAGGCGGTCCAGACCACCAGAGGACTTAAGTGATAGAGAACTCAAGTGATTGCGACAAGGATTATATCAAACACAAAAACAAAATCCACCTAAGAGATTTGAACGGCTGACCTTCTTACTTATGGAAGAAGAAGATAGGAGGACTTAACGAATACACCAGGAAGACCATACATGGAGTGCTCAATAGATTTCTTCCATGCCCTCTTTCTACCATGGTAAGTACTGCATACGTATTGACTCACTGGTCATTTCCAGTCATCTTTCATCATGTTTTTTATATAGATTAATTTATTGAAACAGATCAATCTCTAAATCATCTATGGATAGTGGTTTGACCACAGGACATGAAGAGGGAAATAAAGAAAGTGGAGAAGGTTTAGGCCATTATGGGGCTAATATTGTATCTGTGTGTTCAAGATACTATGTCCTTCCTGGTGTAGTGGTTAACACCTTCACCTCCTGTTGGTAAAAAGTCAGGAGGTCTGGTGTTCAAATCCCATTGGTGGATTTTTTTTTGGTGTTTGGACAGGACTTAAGTGTTTGGGGACTTAAGTGTTGCAGGACTTGAGTGGTATGGGACTTAAGTTCCAGGGGGTGTGGTCCTCACATGTATAGGCTCATTGCATGCAGGCAGAACTTAAGTTCAGCAGGACTTAAGTCCTGCTGTGGTTCAGACCGCCATTAACTTGAGTTGAGCTCCTTCAATTTCATGGCCAGGACCACACAGTTTTCGAGTCCGAGATCGCTGGGGCAACTCTCGCGCCATATCTGCAGCCGACTCAAAATCCTGGCAGAGAGCGCGACAGGCAGAGCGATCAGGTCGCGGGGATGGAGGGGCATCCACTGTATGATCAGCGCAGGCTCCGGTGGTGATATGATGAAGTAAAGCACGGCGGCATTGCACTAAGGACATATTTGTGTGCGGAATCACATGGAGGTCAAGAGATCGTTGTATTGTTTGCAAATCAGAGTGGAATACAGAAATACGGGAACGAGTAACATGATGTCCGAGCAATATGTCGCGAATAATCGTCAAAGAAGTCATTGGAGTCATAGAGGCAGCAAATGGCACAGACCCGGACGTGATTGAGCAGCGGCAAACCAGAGGTTCGTCGCAGACACAACCATGTCCGCAAGCTGATTGAAAGATGAGTGCACGCCATATGAAAACATGTTGCATGAAGGCTTACCGTGCGGTCGTATATCGTTGTTGACTCTGTACACCTGATCCACCGAGTTGTGCTGTTACCCTGGAACGATTGAGGAACCAGCTGACTCGCGTTTTGTAAAGCTCGTTGCGGACATTGTGCAGGCGGCCTGAAGACGACCCATTGGAGCCAGGGATACTCTGTTTCTGCCCGTCGGGGGCGTACGGGGGCCAAGTCGTCCACTGCCACTGGCCTGGCCCAAACGGCCCGATGAACTCAGGACCAGTAGATGAGAGGATATACTGGACGAAAGCGAGGTCCAACGTGGCGCCGTTAGAGAGCGAATGGGATAGGGTGCGTGTATCATGGAAGAGAACCTTGGCGGTAATGTACGCCTCTTCCGCTAGCGTGTGGTCGCTAAGCGTTCCTCCGGTGCAACCATCCAGCGGAGATACAGGGGGTGGTTGGGAGAAGTACTCTATGTGCGTAAACAAAAAATAAAAGGCTGTTATCTATAGTAGCGGATCACAATTGATTTGCTGCTCGGATATGTGATTGCCCCAGAATATGCGGCAATCTCCGCCGCAAAGGCACTAACACAACCCTGAAGCTCTATGTATCTGAAGCCAGATGTAGCTGTGAGGGAGCTGATTATGTGTGCAACATTCTCATAATCTTCGTCCGCATAAATCAAGCTATGACCGGAATAAGTGAGGCCGATGGTGTCCTGCAGTGGAAGAATGCAGGAGAGTAAGGGAGCCCGAGGACACCGTGGCGGATGGCCAGGGTGTAGCAACAGGTACTGACTTTGAATCTCGCCGACGCAACTACCCTCTCAAGACAGTGCTTTCGCTTTCTCTGCATTCATTCGGGGAACTTGCGTCTAGTGTAACGGCTAGGGGAAGGAATGTCAATGAGACGCAATGAGACGCAAAGAAATCGATGGACGGCCTACATGAAACAACCACTGTTGTTGCAATTACTATCGCACAACATGTGCGAGTGAAAATTTAGCCTGCATAGTTGAGCAGTGGGGTCCTCTCTTTGAATCGGCCGTCTCCGGGGGACAACCATGTGGAGCGCCTGCGCTCAGCGGTAGAGTCGGGATTGGGGGTGAAAGATGAAGGGAGATTGACGTACTTATGATGTGTTGTTTATGTCAGACGGCGATACAGTATGGAGATCACAAATATTGTAGAGTAGTCATCCGGAAGCAATTGAGGAGTTGTGGAAACATGTGGCGCCATCGGACATCTGACAGGTTCGCAAGAGGCAAATATACAAAGCACAGCCAACACAGTCAGCAATACAGCATTCCACAGCCTTCACCCCTATATAACTGACTGTCTTCCAACCTCCTCCTTTACAGTAACAATGCCCTCGCTCGAACTTGACCCCACCCAGCAGCTTCTATCCCTCCAATCCAAAGTTACCCATAACCGGTACGTCGACGATCGCCGGCCGGCCGCGCTGGGGTGACATATGTATCGTCAAGACACAGGGCACACCACCTTGTTGAGAAATTTGAATATATGCATGCGCTGCACTACATCTCGAGTGCCACAGACATAGCCCTTGTTACTAGGTGAGTATACCGGTCGGTGCGTAGCTGTCCGCTAAAGACGGCGTGCAATAGCTACCTTGATCACATACAAGAGTGTATGATTCAATGCGCACTGCAGAGTGCTTTTCTTCACCAGGAGGAACTAGATAAAGCCATGCAACTTTGTCATGACGAGCTAACAGGTTTCCTACAACAAGTGTGTCCTCTTCAAATAACTAGTGATACCACTCTACACCAATTTGGGCACATATCAACACGACGACTTCAGGGATCTCCCAGCTGCGATGCATTTCGGAGTGCAGAGACTCATCACCAGATTTTGGCTGGGTGATATATCTCGTATATTAAGCAGATGCCTCGTATCAGAGTGTACATGTTTGTACTGCCGAAATTTCCCCATTCACTATCTCAGCTGACCCCCTGTATCCGCAATTAGCTTAGACGCCTAGGCGCTTAGGCAATTTTCAAGTGCCCGATCAGGCCCTCAAACTCCACTCAAAAGGGAGGGTATCCATTGTGTCGCTTCTTCTATTCCACCCCCATCATCTCTGCCTTCCCTCTGCCCACGTCGCCGCTTCCGTTCCTCTTTCCATCGTACACTGCAAGAATGAGCAACATATATTCAAGCCACTTGAACCTTCTACCGAGGCGCGGGTACGCTTCAACGCTAGACCCTCAAAATTCCACGGACCTCAAGCACGCTATTTACCTCTTGGCCTCCGCTACACCTCAAGACATCAATCAAGTCCTCCCTGATCTCAAACCGCTCCATAAAACCTCGCACGTTTGTTCACTTCTGGAGGTTTCGAGCTGTAGAACTCCGCAACTCACCTCACGCATCGCCCGTAAAATCCAATCAAGGTCAAGTTCAAGTTCCCTGCCAAGGCTCAAGTATTGGTCAAGAGCTCAAACTCGATGTTTACTCCGTCATCTGAACGTAACTTCCCGTCTTTCACCGTATCGTCTGCCGGTCAACGCATCCTTGAAAGTTAAGATCTATGGGGTTCCTCTGGCAGGTAGGAAGCGCTCTCGGAATATGGCGAGTAACATCATCGGTCCCTCATTTCCTGGTTCTAAGTCTTCAGAGTCGCAAAATTTACTGACCTTTGTGAGCGCAGATGTAAGACCTAAACCATCGAGCGACAATGTACTTCAACGGCATTCGCAACGCTCTTCAGACCACTTCCATGGTGGCCAGAAGGCTTGGTTTGTCGATTTCTCAGTGCGCAACGCTGGAAATGAATATACGGGGGTCAACACACGACTGCAAGTTACCGCGACTTCACGGAGGTCGGTGCCTACTAGCGATCCCCTATTCTCTTCAGTAAATCCTAACATGTATTCGCTGACATGCTATACGGATTTGGATTAGTTTTCTTCATCCCGGGATGAGAATCTCTTCTGACCGGGTCTCAAACCTCTCACGAGTTTGGGAAGGCCTGGCACCAATATGAGTATGTCCCTATTCTATACCCAACTGCCTGATACTCAGTTATCATCCGAGCGACCTTCACTCATCGAATACATCTATGACCGAATGGAACGGGCTAATCTTCGACGCCCATCGTCAGGACAACATGTGCACCAGTGGTAAGTCGCTCCTGCTTCAATGTGATAACAGAGGCTGAAAGTGAGGTTCACAGTTGACGTTTTATTACATGTAAGCCAAACTGTGGATGTCGACTTCTGCGATAAGGCCTCAACCTTGGCAGTCCAACGTGCGACTTTGGATAAGGGCTTCTACGACTACTATTGCCAGAGCGTGGGACCTTCCATTCGATCAGATGCAATTTTGTTTGTCGTACCTAGGTTCTGAGTAATGAAACTTTGTCAACCGTAGTAAATCTGCGGAGCGCTGCTTTATGAAGTGCCAAACGGAGCGTGAATTGGAGTGATATGTATTGCTGGTGCTCTCAAAGTCTTGGTTTAATGGCCCGGTGTCACGTTAACACTCAGTGGTTTTAAGACTCCGAGTGGGAAGTCGGTACTGAGTGGCCCTAAAATACGATCATTTGCGGCTGTGTTGGTATCATGTCATTGACATTCAACCTTGCATCCCGCCCTTCACCGGTTTCACAGCATACATGTATCATGTTGAACAATTGCACAACCTCACGCACTTGGAAATAACCGTAGCTGCCGGAGCGAAGCGAAGGCACGTCTTGTATCATTTGCTGTGATTAGAGATGGGCGGTGATATATCCTGGTCGGTAATTCAGAGATATGCATGATATATCAGCTTAGAGATACATACTAATGCAGTAGCAAGGCCCAGCTAGTATCCAACCTGCCATTGCCGCTGTCACGTTGGCGAGGGCGGGCTGATAAATCGAGGCCATGACCTTCGAGTCATTTACTAATTGGGTAACTTTGGCAAATATGCGAGAAAAATGTACTAGAATACAAGAAAATTGTAAATTAAATCATTCTGGTTACCAAGTAAGTACGTCGCTATAGCGTCCTTTCCCGTAGCCCAAGTCCTGAGGCTGGCCCGCATCCTCCCGCCACGGCCACTAGCTACGCTGTCATTCGGACGCAGAATATTGAGCCTGGGCACTGTGACGTGCTGTGAGCGTACACTCGTCCACACGTAATGAGAGCAATTGCCTGCCGGGATCGTGCAGGTTAGGTGGGAGCGCAGGCTGCGGGACTATGGAAAGCCGGAGCACCACGCTTTGAAACAAATGATTTGATCAAATGCCGAACGTTGGCCGCTGTCTTCCCGAAGTGGATTTGAGATCAAACTAGCTCCATCGTGTCCTGTGGAGGCTCTGAGTAGCACTACGCACGCTCAGAAATTTATTTGATTCGGTGGCTTCTATCCCCTTTCAATAGAAGTGACCAAAACCGCTATTTCCTGTTATTGTGGAAGCACAAGCACAGAGAGACGGTTAATCCTGTGAGTTTAGGACTATCCTAAGGTCTCATGACGTCTATATCGATATAAAACATTTAATTCCATCGTCTCGCGCCCGATAAGGCATCCTATAATTTCCTTGAGCGCGGGTTTTGATATCCCCGAGATGCCCGAGGTAAGTCGAACACGACATGTCATGCTTTACATAACTGGAGAAACGGGTTATAGTGAGTTTTCCTGGGATTCCTCAACTGTTGGTTTGCTCCAGGCTCAAATGTGCCAGATCCCCGGCTGGCCTCTTGGCCTGGAATATCATTTTAGCTCGACAACAGTGCTTCACTATATCATTTAGGTTGAATAATTCCCTTGGCCAGAACACCCCAATTACAATACTACAGATCCTCTACTAATGGACCACCCCTCTCTGTAGGCCTGCAGATCAAATTGGGCAGTACAGCAGGAACATTCACCTTTACAACCGTAAGCAGTGACTTGATGGTTGAACTGATCTTAAAATTCAAGAATGAGAAATAAATGGATGGATGAGGCTCCACACTAATTTAAAGATGAGTATCACAAGCTAAAGCACTTGATGAGACCTCAAGGAAGCCCAAAAGTCCATCTAGCACTTCGCATTATCCTTTGCGACATCCATGATGCTGTCAAAATCCGAAAAAGCGGGGCTGTGTACCTCCCTTTCAGGTTAAATTTGACACAGTTCTTCAGCCCTCTGTCCCTGGTAGTATTTCGCTTGGTTTTAGCTGCGTGAACAACTCTACAACAAAAGCAATCACGCTGGGACGAGTCACGGCACGGCGTCGGCTATCATGCCGAAACTGATAACATCACTTGTTTCAGAGCGTGGTGCTCCGGCTTTCCATACGGGACCGACGCCCGCGCCACCGTGCGCATGTATCGTCCGAACGCGGGATGGGGTGCCATGCGTGAGCTCGACTAGATGGTGTGAGGGCGACTCGCAGATTAGGTGGGAGCGCGCGGGCTGCAAGACCGACGCCCGCGCTGCCGTGTGTCGTCCGAACGCGGGATCGCGCCGTGTCGTCCAAACGCGGGATCGGGGTGCCGTGCGCGAGCTCGAGGGTGGGAGCGCGCGGGCTGCGGACCGACGCCCGCGCCGCCGTGTGTTGTCCAAACGCGGGATCGGGGTGCCGTGCGCGAGCTCGAGGATGGGAGCGCGTGGGCTGCGGGACCGACGCCCGCGCCGCCGTGTGTCGTCCGAACGCGGGATCGCGCCATGTGTCCAAACGCGGGATCGGGGTGCCGTGCGCGAGCTCGAGGGTGGAGCGCGCGGGCCGCGGGATCGACGCCCGCGCCGCTGTGTGTTGTCCGAACGCGGGATCGGGGTGCCGCACGCGAGCTTGAGTAGATGGTGTGAGGGCGACTCGGAGATCTGCTGGAGGCGGAACTGGATATGCCTGCATGGTTTGTATCCACAAATGACCTCCACGGGTTTCAGGCCCCAGGCTGCAGGAATGATACACCCGCTATCGTTCCAGTGCGGGATCGACCTCGGACACAGTCACGTCGTGGGCGTCGCGCTCGAGTACATAGGTGGTGGGAGACGAGAGCGGGAGTGGGAGCAGGATGGGCTTGAGCATCGTGCGTGGACACCGCACGTAGAGCTCGCACTGCTCTGAAACCGCGCGGGCTCTGGCGCGACATTCAGGGGCGCAGATCCCGCAGTGCCGAGCGGCTCGTATTCCGGTCCCGGCGTGCGCGCTGGATGTGTTCGCAGGACGCGTGCGACGAGCACCCCAATCCACGAACGGTGCAGGTGCTCCCGGTACATCCGCATCCACACTGCGTTGGCAGTACGCAGATGCGCAGGCGCTGGGGCGCTGCCCCGACCACGGCGGCGTCACAGGGTGCTGCACGGAGCGCATGTGGAGATACCCACCGCATCTGGGGTGGTGCCAGTGGCGCGCCGGAGAAGGCGCGCACGTACGAGTGACGTGGGTGCTTTTTACGCCAAAAAACTGAGCCAAATCCACAAGTGAGCATTCCGAAAATCCCAGATACATGTGGGACGCACGAAGAACCCCGAAAAACTCGATTCCCTGGCCATTTGGTGCATGAGATTGTCGAATGCCAGCCACCATTCCACCCAAGACAGTATTTTAAGCCCTACATCGGTCCCAGACTCAAAAGGAGGGTGGAAAACCCATCGTTTAGGTCTTGCGAAGGATGCAGACGATAAGAAGGCAGGTTGATCGATGTATTGTAGGTTTGCGAGCCAGCTGTGAGCCAGAAGATGACGCCGAGTAAAATTAACAGTTGCGGGGCGTTTTTTTCCAGTAGAAAGACGCCGAGAGGGAAGAAAGCAAGGCTAAAGCAGTCGGATATCACATTCGTACAGTAAAAAGGCGGCCAAGAGTACTGTAGAGAGGTCTGCGCTGAAAGATGGCGGTGAAAGGCAAGGGAGTCACGTCTGTCACACACCGGGTCATAATGCCGAAAGATGGAAAGGAACAATGATATTCGAGTCGTTGAGCAACCTCACCCGCTATTTCAAGATTTCGAAGAGACAGATCCTTGCCAGAAAATCACTCTCCCCACGTAAGCAAGTTACCAGGTGGGATAAAACATTCTGGCATAAAGTGCCGCATCAAAAATACTGAACCGCGGGATAGCAAGCGCTGGAAAGGAAACGAAGTTCACGTTCGGTGAGCACTCTCGCTCACATTTCGAGAATTCTGAAGAGAGCGATTCCTTTGAAAGCGTGGCATGCATTAATCCGGCAATATACCGAATTATGACGCGGCGGTTGTCGAAATTACTGAAACTGTTCCAAAGAGGAAAATGGAAAGGAACACAATCTTTATCCTCCGTGAGCAGCCTCGCGAACTGCCCAAATATTCTGAGGGCATGGGTCCCTTTGGAATGCCTCTCCGAACATTTTGGAATGCACCTCTTGGGCAATATATCCGTTTTGACACTGATACCCTTGAGATCTTCGAACTGGTTGGCAGCAAGCAATTGAAAGGAACACCGTATTACTTCATATTGCTTGTGTATCCTTGCTCAATTTCGGGATTCTGAAAGCGAGGAAAGTCACCAGAATGTGGTTTCCCACCCTGCAGACTGCACCAGTGAAGGAACACGTCAAATGGTCAAGTGTTATGACTGTGATTATCGACGCAGCCCGGCCTCCAGAAAGGAACTCGGTAGTTCGTGTTACTCCGGCGCCCTCGCTCACTTTCTCCTATTGTGAGGGCCGAGAAAAATTTCAGAGTGATCGTCCCAGTCCCTGACGTGCGCGAGCCGAGCTCAAATAGTATTGTTCAAACTGCGACAGCCATGCATGAGGAGCAGCTGCGTGGAAAAGGAACAAGAAATGCAAGTATAAAATCAAGGTGAATTGTGTCCGGAGAGCTTCGCATAGGTTAGGGATTAGTGTTTGACTGAGTCCAGAGCCAAAACACCACACAGATAAACGTCGGGATGCATTTCTGTGCCCGGTGTCTAATCTTCGTAGACAAGCGCCCACTTTGATGGTTGAATCCTATTGGCTCGGGGCCGCGGGCCGTGCTCGGAATCTTCCGAAATTTGGAAAACTTTGAACTCTGTAGACGCATTCCTTACTCAAACCAGTGATGTTTGGTTTTCCAAAGCAAGGGAAGGCTTATGGACATTTCCTGCGGAGGTACCAGCAAAATCCGTCCAGTCACGAATATTATATTCATGATTCAATTCTCGCTCCTGCCGAAATATCACCCCCAAAGGATATGTCTTTCATACGAACATTCAGAAACCATCTAAAAAATCGGAGAAAATGCTCATAGACTGTCTCTATGGTATATGAACAACATTGTTAAAATAGCGGCACCACTGCCAGGTGACATTGAAATAGTCGTAGTGGACTCAACCCGCTCAGACTTTCACTGACTTTCCAGGCCAAACCAAGTTTAATCGGGCAATTTCTGGCACTCTTTTGACAATTACGCTGTTTCAGGTGAAGAAACCCCAGGTCAAACAGAAAATTCTGTTCCAAGATGACATCCCTCCATCTTTGAGGGCCCAATATGACGTAGTACCTCCTACCCGTCCCCGAAACCCTGAAATATGACGAAAAAGTGGTCAAATACAACATGGCCTGATTTGAAATATGTTGTTCGAATACCAAAGGCGATGTTGAATCGCATTTTCCCAAGCCGCCCCAGCTGAAATCGACACAGAATGAGCCTAGACATTCTGACATGGTGATGCACTTTTCAGAACTTCCATCTGGCCAGAGAGCTAAATAAGCAGAAGAATATCATTCAGGAGGTGAAGATCTACGATCTGCCCCACGTCTGGAGTTCTGATATCTGTCAGCAACCAGCATTGAGCTAATTATTGGGATTCAGTCATTTGGTCATAAACACACGGAATAAATTATATGTGGCTTCCATACTTTGTCAGAGGGTACAAGGGTCAGCTCTAGAAAATCGCCTCACTAGACATGCGGTTCAATGTCTAATAGCCCATTTATAGGGTCGGAAACGATCTCGTTAGGGGCTACGTCCCAAAATGGTGTGCGGATCAGCATTCGATCATGATCGATCTCTGAGATCTGGCTGTATATAGTAATCGCACACATTTGATGGGCGCCTAACGGGCGCCAAATGGAAAGGAACTTGATGTTCATGTTCGTCGAACGTCCCCAGCCACCTTGAGATGATTCTGAACAAGGCATTGTCTTCAAAGTGCATGTCCATAATATCTAGCCCAGTAATCTGTCAAATTATCATGCCACTGAGGTCAGAGGAGCCACACCTTTCCTTTGCTATAGCGAGCAGTTTCTGCTTCTCACCCTGCCCACACTCTCGCGAAATTCCTTAACACGACTCCATTAACACATTTAAATATATACAGCAAAGTTTCTAGCAACCTTGACGATGTTCGGGTCCCGTTTGTGAGAAACGGGTGCAACAATTTCAGCGGCATGGGTTTGCAACTCCCACTTATCCCAATTATTGCATACCCACGAGTGCGGACACCTATTCCTAAGAGTCCCTTCTGACCATAATCATGGGGAACCAGTAGTGAGCACAGTAACGCTTCTTTCCTCATCCATCATTCAAATATGGAGTGAATAATTCTGGATCTGTTCATTGGAAGCATGCGACCAAGAAGAAGAGTGACATTGGCTCGGATAGAAGGCAAAACAGCATAGGAGAATTAACTGAAATTGAGGGAGTGGGGTAATGGAACAATAATAGAGCACGCACACAGCGTTGATTGCAGTCAAGTGAGACCGGTGGGAAGCGTGTGGCAGGCAGCGGCCGGTGAGTAGGCTATGTGTGGATGTTAGGGAATTGTTGCGCGCGAGGAATGGCGCGGCGTGCAGCGGGCCGGTGTGGAATGCGTAGCAGGCGACGAGGCGGCGGTGCGGCGGTGCGGTGAGGCTCCAAGCGTAGGCATAAGCACTGTCAATGCGCGGTGAGTGCAGGCAGAAGAAATATTGTGTATGCGTAAGCACAAAGGGCACGTTCTGTGTGCCGCGGCTCACAAGGCGCGGCAGGTGGGCGGGGGAGGGGCAAGAGAGCGCAGGCGCGGGCAGCGAGCGGGAAAAGGGCGCTGCTGAGGCGGGTGGGGGTTGAGAGGGTGCAGCTTAGGCCCTCTGCGCTGGATAACT